>CAEGAF010031785.1:0-61968 GCA_903067075.1 Micropoecilia bifurca | reverse complement strand
CTCCTGCCAGATCACAGCGAAGGTGATGGAATGTCTATTGAAGGTACTGCTGTCTGATTTTAACCTGCCTGGACGTCTTTGTACATATGTTGCACCTGCCACTTGTTTTTTTCACTTTAAGATCTAAATAAATTTCACTGAAGTGATCACTGGCCTTGGGCAGTCAATTTTTTGTTTGTCCAAGCATAAGAGAACCCCGTCACAAACCCGTTTAAACTCTCAATTTGCACTGTAGTTACTTTTTTTAAACATTTTCTTGAAAAGTTGTTAGATGACTATTCAGAGTTGCAGCAGTTCCAGTAAATTATGTTTTAATTTGCTTACATCGGTGTTTGTACTAAACTTTTAACATAGTTTTAATCATTGGCATTACTATTAAATGGCTTCTCTACTGTGTAGCTGTTAGTTTGACTCTGTGAGAATATTTCCACGATTCTCCAAACTGGAATCACTCTTGACTGCTGTCTGGTGCAGGATAGGTGTGTAACACAAAAAACTGTCCAGGTTCTAGCACTAGTAGTTTGTAGTTTGCTAGTCTACAGATAAATTAACTAAAAATAGGAGATGTCTGACCACTTGAGATTTTATTTTTAGGAAGAGCTGTTGGGGCCACGTTTTGCAGTGATGTAACACAAGTGAAAATGCGAAACGGAAACTGTTCTTATTCCTCCTGAAACTGCAACTGTTGATGGTCATTTTTGGCTCAAAAGCACCACTCAAAAACCTGAGTGACGCAACTCAAACCAACGCAGAATCACTTCACGGTATCTCCACCATCCGTAGTATCACAGAACGCTGCTGCAGTGACCACTGTACTAAAGCAGAGCTGACAGCATAGTGAAGGCTCCGGGGTGCTGGCAGGCTGACTGACGGCTCTCTGATGGATGTGACAATATTGCTGAACCCTGGGAGCTTGTTAGAGCACAAACTTGCTGTGTGTTTGTGTCTGAGAGATCCTGGTTAAGAATCATTTTTGCTGTTCGTGGTGTGTTGTTTGCTGCACAACGTGTGTGTGTGTGTGTGTCCTTCTTTAGCAGGAAACACCAGCTTGGTTTTGTTTGTCTGTCGCCCACATTCGAGTGCCTCATTGTGTTCAGCAGGTTTTCTGCTCGCTAATCAGGTACAGAAGCCTCCTGCCGGGAAAATAAGAGTCTAGTCTGCCCCGGGAAAACAATTCAGCCATCATCCCACCATTATAGGCCATGGCCATGGTCCTAATTTATCTCCCAGTCTGCCACTTGTATTTTTTCCTCCCTTGTCCTGGAGGAGAATTTCGAGCAGAGCAAGCTCTGGCTCTTAATAGTCCTCCGTGCCTCTGACACAACAAACAAATGAGGACAGCAAATCTTTATTGCCAAGTAGATTTACTTTTATCTGTAGTATCACCTCGCTCCCCAACCACTCATAAGATTACAAGGAACAAGCTGCAATATTGGATCTGTTTTGTCAGCTCTGAATGCGCTCTCCAGCTGCGTTTTCATCGCAATAAATCTGTGAAGCCTTTTTCTGCTTGCTTAAATCCTTCGACAACGCTGCTGCTGCTCCTCTCGGAGAGGGTAAAAGTCATGAGCTGGAAATAAAGGATAAGGTTGGGATTTTCTGCTTGGTTAAATGCTTCAAAGAACTGATAAAGAAGAGGCTGGTGCTACACATTCTTCTAAAAGCAAAGAATCAAATGAAGTGCAGAGCAGTAGCAGTTTTTGATATATGGGCAAGATGGGCAGTTGCCCAGGGCGGTAATGGTTTACAGGAGTACATCATTAAAATAGCTTTTTTTATATTCGTCCGGAACGGGTTTTGGATTGTTTAATGATTCGCATGCAGTCAGCGAAGATTCGGCGTGCTCCTTTCTTCAGTCGGTGCACCCTGTTTGCTGCTGACAGATGCAGCAGGCTTCCTGACTGGGCTATGTAGTATTTGTCTTCATCTCACATCTGACATTATTTCCTAGATTTTAATTGCTTTTCAGGAATGCCTGACTGATGGCATCAGTCAAACTGAGCCTATATGGGGTGGAACACAAATGAACATCCTCTCTGCCTTTAGCAAGAGCGCTTACAATAACGCATGGCACAGTATGCAAATTGGAAATTTAGGGAAAATATGTCTTTGTAAATTGGAAGAATTTTTCTGGTTTTATATCACAGGATAAGGCACAGAGAGGAGAAAATATGGTGCAAACATGAGCACAACAAGTTTTGTCTGCACAATGGCACTGGTATGACATTTTAAAGCGTGAGCAGAAGAAAGCTCAGATAAATGTTCTAGGACAGGGAGTAGGTACTGTAGGTACTCTTGGTTTCATAATAAAATGAGGTTCTCCTTCTAAAAAGACTTTATTTCACTTGGACTACCTCACAGTTTTCTTCTTTTCATTACTATAGCATCCTTGCTTCTGGCAATGTTGTTATAAATCCCTTCTCTATGTTGTGGTGAGAGTCTAATCCTTTTAATTGTCTTTATTTTTAATGGAGAAAGAAAATGTCTTTAAGTACATTTCCATCATGTAAATTTTTTGAATTCATTAAAATAGTTTTTAGAGGTTTTAGTATAATTGAAGACCAGCATGGCCACTTACACAAACAGTCCTGCTTTTGGACAGCAGGAATCAGCCGGGATCTACATACAAAAACCCACACAAAGTAACCTGTAACCTTGAAAAACTTTCAACCTTGTTTTGAGGAGAGAGATTTAACATCGCAATGTGATGGCCTATTCTCCTTACATGTAAAGCTCCTAATGATTGTAATCCATCTTATCATTAAACACCTCGTATTCTAGTTACATTGCTTTAGGCTAAGCCCACTGGAGAATAAACTGACCGGCTTTCTATGCTGCTGTCTTCATTCTCATTATACTCCATTTCTGTTTTGCGCATAGTGCTGCCGTTAATTGTGTATTTCTACTCCTGTAGATTAATCCTGGCAAAAGAGTGTTTTTATAATTTCACCGCATGCTCAAGAAAAAGACGCTGTGTTAAAGTTGAGACCTAGTGCTAGCTTATTGTCACATGTGGAGTGCTTTTATCTGTTGTATTTCTTCACACATTACCTACAGTTGTTTTCATCTATGTGGTTTTATTAATGTAGCCTTAAAATGTCACATTATTTCACGTTCACTGCAGTATCAGTGAAACTTGTTGTTGATTCTCAGTCATGCAGAATATTTGTTAGGTCAGTTTATTAGGTACACTAGATGAATTTCTTTTGAACACAAATATCAAATTAGCCAATCAAAAGACACTCAATAACTTTAGGTGTCCAGAGCTACTGAAGTGGACTTGATAAATTTCTAGTGTCAGAAAGAAAATAAAAGGGGATTTAGGTGACATTAAATTAGTCTGAGTACTATTGCCAGGCAGGCTGGTCAGATGGTTTTAGAAATTGTTGATCTACTGGAAATACTGAGAACAGTCAGAAAAACTGAAGATATCCTGAAAATGCATGTTGCTGTCAAATGAGATTAAGTAAGCTATTTTGCAACAGCAACTCCCTTAGCCACTTGTTACAACTGAGGTATGGAGGATATTATTCTTGAATACCATTCTAAGTCATCAAGACTTAGATCCTTGAAGCAGATGAACTACAGCTGCAGAGAACCTTACTGGGTGTCACTTGTGTCAGCTAAAAACAGGCTATAGTTCAAATCAGGTTCACCAGTATTGGGCAACAACAGATTATAAAAATGTTGTCTGGTCATATGAATCTTGATTTCAGCTGCAGCATGAATCCTAATCATGCAGTGTCAAGATTAGGTGTTAAAAATGTAAGAGTAAGAAAAAAGTGCTGATATGTAGCTGACAAAACTGTAGGAACTGTGAGATGCTCTTATGTCATATGGACCAAAATTTCTAAGGGGTTTTAACCTTAATTGAGGCTGTTCTGAAAGGAAAGGAAGGTTCAACCAGATACTAGTGAATTGTGTCTAATAAAGTTTACAACAACTCAAGACTCTTGGACTTTGCTTAGATTTTTAAAATTGTTTCATTACTCTTTCCAGGCAGAATCTTCAGTTCTGATGCACAGCTGTGCATTTGTACTCAGTGACAAGACAAATTCTGGACAAGAAGGGCAGCAAAAAAAAAAAAAAAAAAAAAAAAGCAGCTATTTTCCAAGAAAAACATCAAGGACTGGCTGATATTCTGCAGGATGGACACACAGCAGCAGACTGGGGCAAAATGATTTTCTCTGATAAACCTTCCTTCTGATTATTTGAAGAACAAGATGTAAGCATCTCCAGGAGACTGGTGTAGCTCCAAAAGGGAAACATCCAGATAAAATAAATGTGTGGGGTTGCTTCTCATGTAAGGGGATGAGCTTCTACCCAGTGTGCCTAAAATCACTGATGATAAATAGAGAGGAATCAAAACATCTTCCAGCAACTGAACAGTTTCCTGTATGACGATAATGAGCACTGTGTCAAAGAGCAAAACTGGTAAAATGGCTCAAATGTCAAAAAGCCTGACTAAAGTATTCAGTAAATTGTATACTTTTCTGCAGCTTATTGAGTATTCAGTAAAGTGCTAAATGGCCTCAATATTGCATTGCTTTTGACTCCTGGCAGCATATAAATATGAGGTAAAAAGATAATGGGCATATTTGGGTGTAAAATTGATTGCATTGTATTAGATTCTCATTTTAGATTAAAATCTACTCCAAGAAATATGCTGCAACAAAATAAGAGGAAACCCCAAAATTCAAAAAGCAGAAAACCGACAGTTCTTTCATGAGAATAAAAAGTAAATATGCAAAATATATAGAGACTATAATCAAAACTGAAGGAAAAGGAAAGTATGCTGAATAAAAACGAACTGATCAACAAGATCCAATTCAGGAAAGCAGATGAGGAAACAAGCAGCTAGTGTGAAGAAGACAGTCAAATAAGTAGAATTACAACCACGGATCAAAACAAAATATAGTGGCTGGTTCAACCCAGTCAGTGCAAATAAGCAGTCGATGTGCCTGTAATCCAAACACAAATATAATTGGTCAGTTTTTCATGCTTAACATGCTCCTAAAGGTGGCTTTGACCCTACTGTGTAGGAGGAGGAGACGAAGGCGCTTTCTGTGTGTGTCCCCTGCCTGGAAATGAAGCCATTTTAAAGGTCCATAATCTGTTTATGTTCCCATTGTCCCATTTTTGTCCGTTGGATCGATCCAAAGCTGCTTTTTCTGGGGCCTTATCATGGAAACCAGAGGGGGAGACCCAATCTAATTCTGCGCTCCAGCTATATTCCACAAAGCAATATCACCACGCTGCGATCATATCACATCCAAAGAGGAAGAGCAATATTTCTCCATCATTCCTCTGTTCTTTCTCCGCTCCAGTCCTCCACTAATGCCGGCATGTTCTGTCTCTCCCAAGGCTTCGCTCTCTTATTGGATGGAATAAAAGGACTTCAGTCAAGTGTTGACGTTGGGCTTCACCGCGAGGCCCGCGGCTCGTCTGAAAGCGTCCTGTGGGGGGGGGGGAGTTCCTCCACACCATCTGTCATGTAATTTGATTAATTAGCCGTTAGTACCACTGTTGCCCCCCACAGTGGGACCGAGGGTCGGCACTCGTCCATCTCCTCATCCCTCCGTCTGTCACACGCAATTTCTTGGAAGCGTCTGATCAGATTTTGATGAAACTTCAACAAAGATATCTGTCTCCTCTCTGACAAGACAAATATTTCATATTTTTCTGTTAATTTAATCATCTTGCGTCCAGAATTGCCATGATTGGGCCTTGAGGACGTTTAAATGAATGTACTCAATCCAACACAGATTTTGGGGCATGCAGATGCAGATGATGTCTTCATGTGATGTCATGAATAGTTAATACCTGTAACCTGACATGTGTTTCAATGCTTTCTCCCCATGGTTTGCCTTAGACCACCATTGTGCATGTGATGTGTGATTACCTTCATGTACCGATTAGCTCCATGATCAGGTACTGTGACTGATATCCACCTGGAAATATCACAACCGTTTTAGATTCATGAAAACCTACAACTATTCCCAAGATATTACCGAGGCCTCCATGTGGGCCGTGCTTTAGCCCTGCACCACCGCCTCGCCCCAGCAAATACACAGTAGGGACAGTGAAGGTGGTCAGAGTTGACGGGAAGATGGGTGCAGCTGACTGCAGATCATCCTGGAAGAAAACCTCTGAAAACCTGCAAAAGACTTGACTTATATCCAATTTGTGACGAGGCTTCAAATTAACATCCAGAGATGTTCTTCATAATCTGAGTTTGAGCTATTGATGGGGAAGAATATAAGCTGTACAAAGCTAGTAGGACCATGCTTTCAAAGCAGAGATTTCAAAGTGTGGGAAAGCTGGCCTGCCTGTCAGACAGCAAATAGACAACTGCACCCACCACATCCAAAATACATTTTCACTATTATTTCATTAAACATGTTTCTGTTGCTTGACTTGATGTTTCTTTCATATACGTTTCATTGTCATTGCAGGGTTTGCCTGCTTTGAGTATGACATGATATGATGGTGCATATTTGTTTCTCCCACTGTTGCTACGGCTGGCGGCTACATGTCGGTTTGTGGATTTGGTCGACTCGTCTGCGATCTGTTGCTCTGATGGCGTTGCCGGCTGCAGCTCCAGGGACGAGGCTGTGTTTCCACCCCTGTTTGGAGCTGCAGCGCTTTGGATGCTCTGCATCCAAAGCGCTGCAGCCGTCGTTTGTTTGGGCCGCTCTCAACCAAACTTGTTGTGGATTGGGCCGGCTGTGTGGGCGGAGTGTTACTCCTCTGGCCTCATCGAAGGGCATTTGGAAGCGGATGACGACAATAATTTGTTCCCTTGTTTTCTTTTAGTTTTGTTTTGTGATTGAAGTTACTAAGTTGTTTTTTTGTTTTGTTTTAATTTACTAATTTCTTTTGCATTAAATGTTTTGTTATTTATTTTGGAATAAGTGATCTTATCTGTCCTCTTTCCTTTTGTGTTCGTTTTGTTCCAGGGCCTGAGTAGTAGGCCTGAAGCCTCGTTTTTAAGAAGAAATGTTTCCAAGAAATTGTTTAATAAAATATTGTGCACTGCTTAATCTGTATTCTGGTGCA
The DNA here is from genome assembly GCA_903067075.1 of Micropoecilia bifurca. Lineage (NCBI taxonomy): Eukaryota > Metazoa > Chordata > Actinopteri > Cyprinodontiformes > Poeciliidae > Micropoecilia > Micropoecilia bifurca. The sequence goes on along the minus strand of CAEGAF010031785.1, from coordinate 54,909 downwards.
TCTTGTGACTTTTTAAAAGATCTCCACCTGCTGGTCACATATCTATCTATCTATATACTAATTGTAATGTATTTACATATGTAGTATACATCCTTATTTTAAAATTCTATTCAAGTGTGTAACTCACAATAATTGTATTCTTTATCATGTTTGAAATTGAGAAATCCTTTAAAAAGTGTCAAAGAAAGAAAAGCGAGTAAGACAGCCAGAACATGGCTTATGTTAAGACAAATTAAAGATGTTATGTTTTTAAACACCAAGCTCGGGTATCAGTGTAGAATACAATGGGTGCACAACACAAAAGCAGTGATGAGAGAGTCACTTCCTCTAATGTGAGTTCTCTGATGAAGTCAGAAAAAATTGAATCGTAGAGTAGCAGTTTAAAGAAATCTGAAGCTTAAGTTAAAAATTTCAGGGGAAATAGCAATGACCTTCTGGGATTTTCTTTGTCACATTTATTCCTTTTGCACTCTCCTGTTTTATTATTTTTAATGATTTCCCTTTGTTTAGTTCAAATCGATGAAGGCAATGAGGGGTTTTAATTAAACAGGTTTCAGATGTAATATTTAGGTTCTTACTAATAACCTAAATATTTAACATTTCAATTATATTTTAATGTATTTTTCAGATAAAACAGCACTGATAGAGAAACAGAAGAGATGAAGAAACGTTATCGTTTTAGCACAAAATTTCTGTGTTTTAAATACAGGAGCGAAAATGTCGACAATATCCCTCAGATCCGGCAGTCATTGAGACACAAATTAAAAATATGTTGCGCACCAGCTTCAGTGACCCTGGTAATTAGACCCAGCCAAATCCTCTCTGCAACGCATCACATGTCTGGTTCCAGATGGAGAAGCACAGGTTGCCACATTTCAATTCAAAAGTCAAATTTTCAATGAACTGTGGAAATTACCAAGGTAATTTACGGATATTAAACACTTTCTCACCCGTGCAACTGTGTAGCTGTAGTTTTATTCATCAAGTACTGGATAAGAGCAAGCTGCAGCTTTTTACAGCATTTATAAATTCAGACGGCCCTGGGAATAGGAACGCTAAATCACAATCAGTTGAAAAGCCTAAAGCTTTAATAGCTTAAAGAGTCTGCATTTTTTTTTTTTTATTTTATTATTTGCCTCCTCTGTACCACAGACATTTTTTCTGATAGACTGGCTTTTCAATCACTCTGAGAACCTCAGTTGACTTTATTAAAAATAAATAAATAAAGACAACATAAGTTCATTGTACTCCAGTGACCTGAACAGTCACTTGATCTTGAAGTAATGTTACAAGTCTGGCATGTGGCGGAACGAGAGATTCTCATCAGCAGCCAAAGAAATCTGCATCACCTCCATGAATGTCGGGTCAATCTGGATGAAAATCTCAGAGAAAATGTCCCATCACCTTTTGAATGTCTGCCATTAAGATGACTGCTCTCATGTGAAAGGACACAATGTACCTAAGGGGGTCGGTGAGAGTAGCATCATTGGATTAAAGATTTAGACTAACTTTCTGCTGTAAAATGTAAAGAAGAAAATATAAGCTTCAAATTTCTTTAAGCTGCTCTGTCCAGAGGACTGAGCATTTAAGCGCAGCTGCTCGCTAAGTGACTCAGCTGCAGCTTGAAAGATTCGCCCCATGGTGCGTGTGGGCTGATGTGAGCCATGTTTGATTTGATGCTGCGGGACTGAAACGCTGGATGTCGGATTTGCTGGATGTCCCTGCTGGAGAAAAAGGCGCAGCTTTTGAAACCTCACCTGCTGAGCATCAGCAGGTTCATCATTTAGCCAAGGAGGCAGCGGGAGAGCACCGTCCCTCGCTTTTTTTGACCAGACACATAATTTCAGTTGATTGCAACATTCTTTTCTTGTTAATGTGTCTTTTATTTTGGCGGACAAACACTCATCCCACCTTCCTTCCCACAGGAGATGGGTTGGCACTCTCCATGCCAGTGGCTGTGAAAAACAGCACATTTTTCATTAACAGGATTACCGTCCAACAATAAAAATACAGACGAATGAGAGTGAGCGTTGTGTTACACGGGCTGCCAGTGAATTTAATCACTATCCATTCCCTTTTTTTTTCTTTTCTTTTTTTTCCCCCTTTTCAACCGCCAAGACGTGAAAGCCAATCAGCCTACTCCAATATGTGCAGCATCTCTGTGCCAGAACTGATTGAGACTCTCAGCAAGCGAAAGCTCAGCGGAGGAATGTTCTGGCAGCCTGCGGGGCGAGGGCGTTCGTTTTTGTTTCGTGCTTTAACTAATTCAGCATCTTTTCATACAAAAGGACTTGAAACAATGGATCATATCAACCTCTGAGCTTGTCCTTCGTGCACTCAATTTCCACCTGTTGTCCTGGAATAAAGAATAAAGATGGCGTACAAATTTCCTTCCTGGGGTTTTAATGTATGATTGTAACGATGTGGTCTTGAAATGTCCCTCTTACGGCCGCTTCAAGATCCTATAGATCTTTTGAAATTTGTGTAAATCTCTTTAACAGTGTATTTTACAGTGTATAACTGGTTTTGATCATAGTTTTGTTAGGAGCTAAAACAAATCTAATATTGGTGAAAATTAAGATACACGTTTATATTTTACTGACAGGGTAAAAGATTAAGTTTTTTTATCAACAAGGCTACACAAAATTATTGTACTTATTGTGTAAATGACTAAGTTTAAGTGAGTTTCTATTTTCTCTTCATTGTTATGAAAACCAACACAAATCAGCCTTCCTAGAAGGCAATAAATGGATTTTCCGTTACTTCACATTTATAACAAAGGGAAACAGCAATGTCTTGAAATTTCTTTTTTAAGTGCCTCATTTAAATGTATTTTGTCTGGATTTTAACATAATCTGGATGTGAAATCCACATTATTTAATAATGTGGATTTTTGTTTTCGCTCTGAATAAATTTCCTCAAATTAAAGGTTGGACCTTTTGTCTTCAGTGTAAAATTATCTGCTGAAAAAATATTAGATGCAGTTTCAGTCCATTTAATTTATAAAATGCCTAATTAAAGTAGATGTCAGAGTTTGATGGAAGACAAGCACATTCAATTAATGTCCAGGTTTTTAGGTCCAAATGCATTCAGGTTAGTCAACTCATTTTAATACAGTCAAGTTATGTTCTCACATTCAGTTTCATGTAGCTAAGCCCAAAATTATTTTTATCCCTGACATATTTATGTTTAAAGTAATATTTAAATTTTATCAAGATGTGTGTTCAGAGTGTTTTTTTGTGTTGTATTTATAAAAATACCTTCTTGATTAAATTAACATAGTTTTTAATTACACTCTTGAAATTTCAATTGTAGTTATAGTACAATACAAATATGATCACATGTTGATTTAATGCCAGTTGGTAAAAAAATAATTATAGTTTTTAGGAATTCTTTTAGATACTTTTTACACACTTATGCCAGTGGTGCCAATAAAATAAGAGGGTCTCACAATCAAAGTCTGTAACTCATGCAGTAACACAACTAATCTAAAATCAACAAATATTTTCAATGGAAAAATAACAGTCCGTGATCTTGGTGTGTTGTGTTTTCTCTTCACTGGAGCCGCTAGTTTCCACTAGAGGGCAGTGCTGGGTCTAATCAGCCCATCAGCAGGAGAACAAGAGAATCTGGCTGCCAGTTATTTGATTCCTTGAGCGCCAACCTGAGGTTCCCATGTCCCGTTGAGTTTCACTGGTTGGTTCCAGTGTTTTCTTACCGGTGCTAACCTGGTTCCTTGTGCTGTGATCAAGGTGAGGACACTTCAGGATTCATTCCTCTGTGGTTTCTTGAGAATTCTCCAATTAGGCCTAACTTTAACTTTTTGACCACATCTTAACCAACACATGCCCGGAATATAAACTTTTAATATTTTGCAATTCAGTTATAGTTAAATTAAGGCAACATCTATACAAGCAGGTCACTGACTCTTAGAGTGAGATTGGATACCATTGCTCTAAGTCCAATGTTTGATTTATTGAAAAGTTAGTTAATGGAGTTATATTTGAAGAAAAGGGCAAGAAAAAGTTAAGTGTAAAAGGAAAAAGACTTAAATTTTTATTGGACAATGTGAAATCCAGCAGGTTTGATGAACTGAGCCCAGATCTGAAGGGCGAACTGTAATTATAATAAAATCATTGCAGCCTAATGTGTTGCAGAAGTATCTCAGAGGGGAGACTTTGCAAAGTTTCAACTGACTCAGAGACACATTTTGTTCTCTTGTGACATAGGAAATGTGCTTCTGTAAAACTTTCTTAAACACAGAGCCACTCCAAACAGAGCAGATGCATGCATCAGGGAGAGACTGATCACTCAGAGCAGCAGTTTATCTGGGTAATACTGACGGGAATTCATCAGGAAAAGTCAACTCTGACTCCTCTTCCACAAAGTTTTGTTTCATAGAACAGAGAAACAGATGGGAGACGCAGCAGCGCAGAGCCCAGATGTTCTGAGGAAACAAAAAAATAAGCAGCAGAGCCCGTACAGACAAGTTCCCTTTTCAACAATCAGACAGTAATTTAATTATTTGTTTGTTTGACTGACAGATTCATTGTGTGCTTGAATCTGCCTGCAAGATGATGGTTATCTCACCTCGCTGCTTTATATACAAGATTGAAGTTCTTCAAAGATGGATGTGCTCTCATTTTTAATTTTTTTCCCCAATTTTATGTATGCATTTTCTTCTTTGTTAGTTGAGACTGCAATGATAGAATTTTCCAAGTAACGATGTTGACAATATTTACAGTCATCCAAGTAAGTTCAATACTGAGAGAATGTTTAAAATTAAATGTTAAAATGCCACAAAATCAGTGTTAGTCACTGCAATTCAGCTGCAACTGTGGCTGATATAGCATATATGCTATAATATATCACACTTGGCTCAGTCAATTTCGTCTGCTCCAGTAACAAGCATTAAATACAGAAAAAAAATCATAGGAAACTTTGAAAGGTGTCAGTTCTGTCTATTGCCAAAAAACTATAATGTATCACTTCTTTCAAGCCACATAGGAATCTGGAACACACTTTACCAAATAACTATACAAAACCGTTTCAAAGATATTTTTCCAAGGCAGCTATGCATGAAGAATGATGGACATCACTTATCTAGTAGCCAGGCTGTGAAGTCTGTTTTTCTCAACCATAAAAAAATTGAAACATCAAAATGTTTTTTTTTTGTTTTATAAGTGGAAAAGATTAGGGGGTTGTTTTATTTGTGTAGTCAGCCATCACACACAGGTGACAGACAGCAACAGATGGGGAAGAGGAAGTACTATTACATGCTTCGTAATAAATATCATTTTAACCATGTCCTTCAAAGTACATACACTCTTGAGCTTTTTCAAGTTTGTCGTCAACTAGATTGAGGAAGTATGAAACTAGGACTTGAGTTGTACTTGAGTTGCACAAACAAAGTCTCAAGACCTGGCCTGACCTGAAGAGTAAAGACCAAAAGTCTGATTAATCCGTTCTATGCACTTAGATGTGATTTAAAAAAGCATTCTGCTCTAAAGACTCTCCACAGTAATGAGTTGACTATGCATACAAAAGATGAAGACTCAAACAAATCTTTCTTCTTGAACTCGCTCTTTGAAGATTTAAGAGTTGATAGGTACTTGTGCTCTAAAGGTTTGAGACCAAAGTCTCAAGAGTTGTCTTGAACTTACTCTCTAAATACCTGAGACTTTCCTTGGACATGCACTCCAAAGACCTGAGGCTTGATTCAAACTCATGCTGTAAATACATCTGACTTGACTTTATTCTGTGTTCTTAAGGCTCAAGACTTAGTTTAGACTCACACAGCAAAGACCTAAAATCTCAAACTTGACTTGGATTTGAGACTACAGCAATGCAAGGCTACAGGGAGAACTGGAGAACCTTAATTTTATACATTTAACTTGAAAATTGACTTGATATCACATGAGTCAGAAACAAGCATCCTTCCATGCATGTTTTGGAAATGTGAAAGAATAGGTTGGCAGACGGGTGACGAAAGATACTGACAGGCTAATAGATAATCAAGCCAAGTCCACAGCCTTTGCTTTTGTCATACCTTAACGTTTTAACACTTCTGCACAACATTTGTAGAAAATAAAACAGTCCCCTCCAGGCTTTTGTGGGAGTGTCTGCTCTGCAGATATTTTCAAAGCATTTTCCATTAAAGTATCCAAATGCTTCTAAGAGATGAAGTTTGACTGCCATTATTGTTCTTATGCTGCTCTGACATTTACATTTTTTTTGTTTGTTTTTGTTTTCTTTTTTTCTGACAGGTCAGGTATTGTGTTTTCTAAAAGTTAAACTTTTTAAAGTTTCAATTAATTATACATTGTGCTGTATTACAAAGATAAAACGTAAATGTAGAAGAAATATGAAAACATATTTTTCATCTAACAAAAACAACCTTCAAAAGCCAAAAAAAAACTATCTATGGATGCAGTCAGAAGTTCCCTTCACTAATCATGAATATGAATATCATAATAATTTTTAGCTTTAAATTATTTATTCAAATTATTGGTTTTCCATCTATGACTAAATAACATAAATGTTAACAGTAGGTATTTTCTCTCATCTTTTTCTATTCAAATACTGGAATATTTTGAACTATTTTCCAGTCACATTTTGACCAAATTTAAACACTTTCTGTATGATTGTGCTTGAAACGTGATTCGGATTCATCAAATGGTTTGAGCAACTGTGACTAAAATGGTCAACAGACAAAAAAGGTAAAATTTTGATCATTTCTGAGCTAAATTAAAACAAGAACTGGCCAACCTTGGAGAGAAAATTTGTCCATAAGCATCAATTGGTGTAGGGTAGCTGTTAAAGTAAAGATAAGCTTAATAAGGTAGAGATAGTCATGTCTATTCCTTAATCCGTCCACCTTGTTCATTCCCCTACTGGTAGTAAAACAGGCTCACAGCATGATACCACCACTGTCATGCTTGATCAATGGTACCGACTGCATGTCATCATGAGTAGCTCAAACTTTGCCTATTTGATATAACTTGACAAAGTTATTTTTCCATTTGTTCCACTGTCTTTACAGAGCAAGGGGTCCAGCTTATCCTTTCTTTTCCATTTCCAAAAAACAAACTGAGCTTGTGACGAATAGTAGCAGAAAATGTTTCAGTACTGAGCTCTTTTCCAAGAGATCCACCTCCCTATGCTTGTGTGATATCTAACCTGACCCTGTATTTTGAACTTCCCCATTTTTCTTTACATATGTGAAATATTTATCAGAGTTTCAGAACAACTTGTTGCAGCTTACATTTGTGAGGGAGGTGAGAATAAAATAACCAGTGAGCCTTATGAAAATGTATGTTGCTTCACCATAGAAACCAGGTCTGTAAAGGTCTCTGACTGAACTCCCGTCTGATTCAGAGCCACAGCCTTACTGAACTTTAGAAACTGAGCCCTGCTGTATGAAGTCGAAACAATATGCCGTGCCTTTCAATATTCACATCAACATTCCGCTTTTTTGGCGCTGGAAACTTTTCAGGAAGAAACTTTGAACATGCTTCGGGCTGTGTCATGGCTGATGGGTCGTTGATTCAAAGCAAAATTGTGTCGTTTCAGCCCGTCATGCAGTTTTGTCAGTTTAAATCCACATTTTTGCCGCATTGTATATGAAATGTTGTTTGTGCTGCATACAAAAAGATGGCTTCTCTATTTCACGCTGTTTGTAAATTAGACTGTTTGTGTTGCCTCACCCAGGTCTTTACAAGCTGAACTCACGGACATGAATTTTCCATCTCTGAAGCCGCCGAAGGTGATTAATGAGACAAAAACCAGACAGACTGTGGAATAAACCTGAGCGACGCCACCGTCCTTTGAAATTCAGCTTTCTTCAGGTTGCATCAGAAAGATGTGAGGCAGATAAATGAACGACTTTTGTTCGAATTGTCAAAAACTGTCACAGGCCTTGTCTGATGGGTGCTGGGACCACCGACCGGGTGTGTTTATCTCACACTCTGATTTTGACTGATTTCTTGGCATTTCTGAGACAGATAGGATCAGAAAATCAAACCCTGAAGTGAAGAAAGTCAATGAAGCAACGATGCCCTCGGCTTTAGAGACAAAATATTTACTTGTAAACTGTCATGTTTTCAGACTTTTTGGTGTCGATCACATTAGATTAAAGCCAACTCTGGTTCCACTTCACCACGTTCGCTTAAGTTGATTCCTAGGAAAATCGAGAGCATCAGTATGACAAAAACTTTTTTGTTTTCTTCTTACAAGTCAAAATGTATTTCACTGAGATGACTTAACCATTGAAATGCATTCTGATGGTTAGATATAAAGTATATATGAAGTCTATAACATGGAAAGCATTGTCTTTATGTACACATGAAGTCAGTTTTCAGGCACTCAGAAATATTTTAATATATGCATCTTCTGACTCCTCTCTGGAAATATAGAATAACTGCTGAGTAGGGTCAGATATAGGCTGCGATGTAAATGGTAACCACTTTCTCACATCACATGATTGACAACATCAGCTCTGGCCACATTTTTCACCTCCATACTCACAAATGACAGAAACTTGAGCTCCCACTTGAAATATAAAAACATTGACAGGAATCTAATCACGCTTTTTAAAAAACCTATTCATGACCGTTTTGAATCACTTTAAATGTCATTTTTGTCACTTCAGAGTTTTATTATTTCAAACCAAAAGTTGATTATTTTAAATAAAATAATTGGCAAAGGGATAGGGCTTTAGTGGCATATAGATCATGGGACAGGATGAAGATTTAACTAGATGTAAAAGGGAGAAATTTCCACTTGTTTTTCTACAAGACGGTTCTGCAATCTTTCAGGCCAGAAAGTAACAGCACTGTAGTTGCTTGTAAAAGAGCACTAAAGCCACTGCTACCCACTAACTCAGCTCTGTGAATATCTCTTGGTAGCTCAGAGCAGTAATAGTTATGGGTTCACAATCATCAATGTTCATTCTTACATATTTCACTCTGAGATGTAAAGAAGACGTCTCTCAAAACCTTCAGGGTTTTGAGAGGTATTTCTGATAGTTTCTTTGAGCACAGGAAATGCTCGATCATCCTCAATGAATGAAAGAAGAGCTTTTCTTTGTTTGGAACCGTTTCACTCAAAGTGACATTTGTATTGTCTGAGAAAGCAGGATTTATATTGAAGTAGACTTTTAAAAAATTCTTCACTAAGTTTACAGATCTTCAGTTGTGATCTCTTTTAAAGGAGTTAGTCAAAAAATTCACCTTCATGAAGAATGCAATATAGAATATTTTTTTTTTTTTTTTTTTTATAAAAAATAAAAATTTTAGCTATTTTTATATATATATATATATATATATATATTTATATATTTATATATATATATATATAAAACAAGTTTCACAATTAACACAAATAAATTACCCCACTAAAAAACACTCTTTAGCCTGTTGTAGTTGTCAAAAGTCTTTATTAAGTTCCCAACGTTTTGGTGGACTTCTCAAAAAGGATAACTTTTCCTCTTTTTTACTTTGCAAAATATTCTCTTTAATGCTTTAATTTACTTTAAGAAGACATAATAATCTTTAGGTTTAATTGTAACATGACCCAGAGCTTTCTTATCTGTGGAGGATAATTATTGTGTAGCAAGTCCTCCTTGCTTCCTGGACCTTGAATGACACATGCTATAAAATGAAATAAAATGTAAAATCTATATTAAGAACCTGGAGGAATGAAACCAGACAATCAACAGGAAAAAGTGGCCTTGGGAAGCTCCAGAATAGATAATTACCCAGAACATTGAGAGAACCGGTTGAAGATATGACGAATAGAGAAGAATAACAATTTTCTAAGATCCTGTCTGTTCTGTAGTAAAAGGCAATGGAGCCTTCTGGCCGAGCAGAAACCGAGTAGTTAAGGACACTTAGCGACGCAATTAAAATTGAGTGTTTCATCTCTATTCCTCTTTTTTTCTGCTATTTTCAGCTAAAACGTCTCATAAATAGAAACAAAAATAGAATCAAATGAATTATAAACACCATTCATTTATGGTGCAACGTTTTTTTTATTTACTACTTAGAGTTACCTCTCCTTTCCACAAAGTGGAAACATCAAACAAAAAAAGCGAAATAGATTAACTGTATTTAACATCCAACATATGACTGAATTGTCATTTGATTGCTTTTAAAAGAAGCAATCGAAAGTTTCCTGTTTGTCCTCAAAGTGACACTTGACACCCAAACATTTTCACCAAGCAGTTAAGTTTCCAGCAGCAGGAGCAGAGATCTTTTATTCATCGCGGGCCATCGCTGTCGCCTTGACACCGCGCCGGCCGCGGCGCTCTGACAGAGACGAAGTGAAGAATGGCGGGATGTCTCATTTCCTGAGTCTTCCTGATAAGCTTTAGTAAAAGGGTTTAAATGGCAGTGACAGGTGTCGGCCTGCAGACTTCACTTTATATCACTCTGCTGTTAATTTTTTTCCCTTGTTATCTCTCTTCTTCTATTTGTTGCTGTCCCTTTTTCATTTCCACTTTGTTCCTCTTAAACATGTCTGTCTTTCATTTCATTTAGTGAGTTTTTTTTTTTCCTCTCTGCTGATTGTTGCTGCCCGAGGCGAGGTTGTGCTGGCAATTGTTGTTCAGAAAAAAAACCTCTCAGCTGATGTATTCTTTTTTTCCCCGTCTTGCCACGATATTCCTCCCATGCTTAAAGGATTAGATTATTTTGGTGCAACATCCTCGGCTCATTCTTTTATTTCTTTGTACAAAAATCTCTGGAGGAGGAGTAGCCTTCTTTCTGTGTCTCTTTTACCCCCCCCAACACTTCCCCACTGTGTCGTTTTGATGTTCTTTGAAAATATATGGCAATATTGACATAGCAAAAGAAGAATTCAAACTATATTGTCAGCAAAATAAGGGGATGGTTTAGTCTTTGTGATCTGCCACATTCTGAGAAATCCAACTTAAAATTAATTCCCAGCAGCAGTTACCTTGAATTTATCTCGAAACAAAAGTCTTTTCATCTATAAACTGCACCTCCTGACAATAAAACAGTGAGAACAGCAACAATAGCGTTAACTGCTCACATATTCATATAAGTTTTGAAAGACCGTAAAATACCTTGAGTTGTGAAAGTATTATTTGGATGTACTCTAGTGCTAGAATTTAACTTTTCTTAGCGATTTTAAGTATACTTATGTCTAATATATATTTTGTAACAAAATGCTCCACTTAAATAATCAAAACACAACTGTAATATAATTACCATCCGCTAAAATGATTATTATTAGTATAGTCGTTTATTGAAATACAGGCAATCCTATAATTTTGAAGTTACCATCTAGGATGTATGTCATTTTAGAATTTATTTTGCAAATTAGTATGTTATTTAAAGGACTATATAATTTCTAAAGTAGCACAGTAACTATTGGCATGGATTTTCAAATTTAACGACTTAACCTGCAACAAAATGCCGTTTTTCCATTGTATTTTCTGGGGTTGAGGGTTAAGAGGTTTTAAGATACTAGCCCTTTGAAAATTTTCCATTTGGAGTTCACAAGGATATAAATTCACAGCAAAAATGTAAAGAAGGAGCAGTGTGATACGAAAATAATCCATTACTGTTTTTACAGGTCTAACATTGTAAGATTGACCTGCATAACAATTCAGCAGAGTGGTAGAGTGGCTTTAATTTCCCTAGGGGGGTGTTGAACAGCTATTCTCTGGCCGACAGTCATCTGGAAATAAGCCCCAGTCATCATTCGCGGATTTAAACAGCCAATCCAGATTCAATATTCAATCCGCATTTTCTGAAGAGAGGGATGAAAGGGAAATACATTTGACCTATTTTGTTTGTATCTACAGAAATATTAATAGCGGAACAGGGATGTGAGAGAAGGATTTTAGTTGCAAATTGATCAGAACGAAGGCAGGCAGCTGCTGTTAGCATATCAAGAAAAAAAACACTTTTCACTTTAATGAGAAGCAGCCGCTTCAATCAAAAGGTCAGAAAAGCATCTGGCTGTTTTAATGGTGGGAAATATCAACTGCTCAGATATTCAGTAGAAAGAGGGAAAACATCTTAATTCAACTCTCCACCTTCACAAGAAAGTAGGCTATTAAATAAAATCAAACGTGGGTTCGTGTCCATACAATGACCTTTGCATAATAGCTTGAGGGTGTCTGAATTTACCTTTACGTGTTTATATTTTAACATCAAGATTTGCATCCAGTGCAGATGCAGAAATGTGCCTCCAGGGAAAGTCTGTGCTGGGCTGGAATCAGTTGGAACAATGCAGCTTGCAGCCCAGCCATGGGGCCAGTGTCCTACCCTTACAAGGGTATCTCTAGTTGTGTGGTAGTTTTCCGAACCTGTCTTGTGATGCTCTTTTTAATAGCAGCAGAAAATGAAATATAAAACCCTGTCAATCTAACATTTTAATTGCCTGGAAGGTGCGCCTCTGGCATCAGGAAGCTACAGATACTGGGGAGGAACTGGTATAGTAGATCTGTCAGTTTAAGAACATCACAATCACAGCTCATGATTATGATGAACAATGCGCTGAAATGTTTTCCATGTAAACCATGATGAGAAATGTCCATAAAAACCATGGGTCAGCTGGGAAGCAGAATGTCCATTAAATGAGATGTAATGGGGAGGAGGGATGAAAATTTCAGTCAGGTCTCAAAATATCTTCAATTCTGATGGACTGAAAGAGTTCATGTGAAAGGCAGTAAAAATCACCGGAGACAATATAGACACAATCAATACATCGATGGAACATTTTGAATTTGCTTAAGGCAGCTGATTCAAACAAAATAATTACAACCAGGGCATCTTTTTCATTTCAAGTTTAATGCAGGTCTAGTTCTAACTTATGTACAACATTAGCGATGCCTAACTGTAACTAGCACTTAAGTTTGACTTGTGATGTCGATGTCTAAAAGAAACTAATAATTCATTATTAGCTTAGAGATTTAGAGTTTTTCCATCTCTGAAAGGTTTTAAACAAATTTGAATAAGAAACGTAACTTCCTTGAGATGATATGTTTTTAACTGGCACAATAATAATCATAATTGAAAACTGAATTGAATTACTTGATGACTGCACAGCCAGCTTGGTCATTTTGCTATAGATAAAGAATAGAAGTACCAACCTTCCTGGGAGTTAATACACTTTACAGTGTGATGTGTTTATAGACTGTATAATCCCACCGGTGAAAAATGGTTTACCTGAAGCATACCTGACCTCTTGAACGTGTCAGGAGGTCAGGCGATAATATTTTCAATAATCAATCAGATTTTCACAAAACGGCAGCTGTGTCAGGGGTTAACCAGCAGCAGCCTGAGGAGCTAAATGAAATTACTCCACACAGTGAATTTTTAATCACTGCATCGCTTAAGTGATTGGGGAGGTAAAACTTGCCAAGCTTTTTGACATTTGCTACATCCACTTATTAGTTTATATATTTGATATTCAATGATTTTGCATACATTTCACACTCCCTTTCATCCTGTCTATATTGTAAGTTTTAATATTCTAAAGTAAAAACTGGGAAACTGATTATCTATTTATGAAGAAATAACTGCCTACAATTATGTCAATAATTTAAGTTCTCATCAGAAATTATTAAATACATTTAAAAATCTTCCTAAGGGAGACTAAATGGTAAACAAATTAAAGGAAGTTTGCAAAATGCAATTGTTTGGTAATAATTAGCAAAATGATTTATCTGAAAAAGTTTCATTTCACCAGTAGTTGTCTAGTATAGGTTTAGCAATTGTACCATTTGCATGTCTTTGTTGTCTTGATCTGTTTTAAATTTCAAAGTTGGTAAAAACATAGATTCACTTATTCACTGGACTCTTCCTGAAGCCACCAGCTTTCACAGTCTAAAAGCATCTACCAGGAGGACAAGGTGTCTGCTAAATATTACCGCATGACAAAAGTGACAGGTGATCTCATTACAAGTCTCTGCCCTTCCCACGCTGCATCAAAGCCCATCGTGAAACTGTCACTAAAAGAATCATTTCCAGCTTTAATTGGTAAAAAAAAATAAATAGAAAGTTGGAGGTAGTTTTGCCAGTTATTAATGCCAGAAGCATCATCTAAGGCATTTTCCCATGATTGATTTGCATTGAAATTTATTGAAAATGTTCTAATGGTGCTGCAGATTCAATGAAAAATCTACTTACATGCTTATGAAAATACACTTGTGTATAGGTACAATTTAAATGACCAACCTTTTCCTCCTAAAATATGAGTCTGAGTAATCAGGTTTGTTTCCTGGCAGTTAACAACTTCGCCTGCTGAAGGAAGCGACTTCTCACCTCCGCATTGCCTGCTGCAAGGTCCTAATAAGTGAGAATAAAGGAAATAAAAGGCGGAGGATGTGTGAAAACAAGCCTTATGCCTCATGTTCTTCACAGCCACTTTTTGTTTTAACCTTAACGACTGCTGTCCTCTGACAGGCGGCTTGTGCAGAAAATGTGAGAAGAACTCGGGGCTGGAGTAAAACGAAGCCAAGGGTAAATGGGAAACATCGTCCCAGAAAAGGTTTGCCCTGTTCGCGGTGGCAGCTCGTAAAGGGCAAAAGGTTTATTACAGAAGCTAACATGCAGAGGTTGAAACAAGAAGAGAGACTGGAGCAGAGCATGTGTGTTTCTCCTGGCTGTTCTTTATGGAGTGTGTACATGGCAAGAGAAAAAGACAGCATGTTGATGTGACCGGTGGATTTCTGCGTTGTGTGTGTTATGTGGTGATTGGACAAACCACAAGACACCAAGTCTTACTTGGAGGGTCGTCTCTGTTTATTTAATCCATAAATCGGGAGATATTAGCATTAACACCTAGCATGTGCTCCAGTACTCCAATACAAAATAAATGTTAGCATGCATCAGATGTTACAAAGGCGTAATGGCAACTCAAATGAAAATATCCAAACACCTATCATTAATACAGAAGATATAAATAAACATTTGAACAATATAGAAGAAAGGATTACAATGGATTATAAAACTTGCCTCTCCCCAGGAACAAAAGGGAAGAGGAAACAAATCACTTAATATTTATAATAGTCCCTGAATAAAAGAAGAAAGTAAGGCATAGCTGAAGGACCAAACCTCTTCTAGTAGACACAGAAGAACACAAGAAAAATATATTGAGGAACACATTTTGTTTAAAAATACAGTTATTAATATAGACCCAGCTACATTGACAGACAAAAAGATTCAGTCTGATTCTGACCAAACAGTAGTTTGTTTGTGAGGTTTGTCTCGCATCATTTTGTACCATAAAAACAGCTGAGTGGATTTCACTCTATTAACACCATCTCTCAAATTTTGTTTACATGTTCATGCGTTTCTTTCTAACACGTCGACGGAAATAATTACTGTAGCACAACTAAAAACTGTGTTTTTCTCATAACTTTAGCCTGCGGCAGTGCTAAACGCAAAAAGAGGAAAAGAGTAGGAACAATAGGAACATAAACAAAAACGATATATGTGAAGGTAAGTTTATTAAGACAAAAATAGATTATTTTATTTTACAATTTTTATTATAACAATGGATATTGAATCCTTTATGAATAGACATAACTCTATTGCCTGCAGAACACTGCATTCAAGCAATAAATTCAGAACAAAACTAGATAAGTCAAATGCTGAACTGAAGCAAAACCTCTTAAGTCTAATAAAAAATATTTATAGTTCTACTAAAGGACCAGATGGAAATACTATAGAATGAGAAGGATCTTAAAGCCATATTTTCTGGTAAAGGTTTGATCCTCTGTGATTTTTCTGTAAATTATCACATTTACTGGGGGGAATTTATCTGTTGCAGATCACTAGATTTATCATTTTCCTGTCCTAATATCACTGGTCTAGCTGATAAATGTTGCTTTGCAGAGGCTGTGGATCTTGGCGTTACTATTCTCCCTGATGATCAAGAGGAGTGCTTTTTTGAAACTTCAATCTGCAGCATGGAAAGCTCTGAATGTCGTCTGTGCTTATGACCTGATTACTCAGTCTTCTTCGAATCTCTGCATGGTGTCCTGGAAGGATTGCCTTCTGGGGATTCTGTAATGATTCTGGGAGTGTTAAATCTCTATTTGGGCAATGATTGTGTTACCTGGAACGGTGTAATAAGGAAGAATGGCTTTCCTGAACTCAACCTGAGTGGTGTTTTGTTATTGGACGCGTGTGCTAGGCGTGGCAATTTCCATAAACAACCCCATATTCTGGCATAGTGCAGCAACTTAAACCATGCTGCAGCACGTTTTATTAATCCGCTTTGACAATCACGTGATTGTGTGCAGAATGATCATTCCAGGGGGGGTTGTAGAGATAAATCACAATATATGTTGAGGTTCTCAGTAGTATTTCAAATCAGGGGAGGATGTGAAAAATATTTTTGTTCCAAGGAGACAGAAAATAATTGAGAGCAGTGGTCTCAAACTGTAATCCTCCAGGGCTGGTGTCCTGCAACTTTTAGATGTCTCTCTGCTTCAGCACCTGGGTCCTATATTAGCTCCTTAGCAAAGGTTGGCCACATGCTTCAGAGGCAATTTAGGCATTTAATTCAAATGTGTAGGACAAGAGACACAACTAAATGTTGCAGGACACTGGCCAGCAAGGGCTGATCAGCATGTCTAATGCAGATCCACAATATGAAAAGTAAAACAAAAATGCAATAAAAAATTGCATATGAAATATACTGGAGGAAATGTTATTTTTGATATACTATCTCAGAAAGATGTATACAGTTTAGAAGCAGAGAGCAGATAAACGTTTTGTTGTTTATCCAGATTCACTGGCCTGATGTTCTGACCTTTGACCTCGCCCTGTGAATGACATCTTGAACTTTCCATGAACCTACCCCCCCCCACCCCCCCACCCCCTCCTACCGCTTTGTTTGCTATCAGAGGTATCCTCCGAGTAACGGCCTGCCTGTGGTGTTATGAATTGCCCCAAGCACTGATCAAGGTCTGAAGGTCAGCTGGGAGCTGGAAGCTGCACACTCGCCCTTTTTGTTGACTTACCCGCATGCAGCACCCCTCCCTCCGTTCCCTTACCCCGCCCTCCCCTGCTGGGACCATATCACAGCACAAATGGCTCAGAAGCAGCAGAACTGTTGTTGAGGTCACCATCAGCAAGTTTACATTCTGCTTACACCAGATTACCAGGACTCATCAGTAAACTTCACCCTTCTCCTCGACTGCAGCCTGCGAGCCATCTGTGGAGCTTCGCAGTGCCCCAGCTCTGCCGGGTTATTTATATATTTTAGAAACCAACAGCTAAATCTCATCCGTTTAATTCTGATAAATGAGACAAATTTTTTTAGATTTCAGAGAAAAATTTTTCATCTATTCCACCTTCTTCCCACAAGGATGAACAAGGTATTTTGATTATGTTCCTTCCAGCCACCTTGTAATGCCATTAAGGTTCTCAGAGCTGCAGCATGAAGAAACGAAAAGAAATCAATATTTGTAAGCCTCCATACAGCCTAGTCAAAATAACTTGCAGGTAGGTTTTAGAAAGTTCATTTCAGACTTTTCAACCAACCTTCAGCAAGAATCCATTTCAGCTTTCAGTCTTCCTAAGAATCACCAGTTTGGTTTGTTTTGAACTTGCCTTTGGTTTCCCCCGAACCTCTTAGGTCATCAGAAGTTACTCTAGCAAACAGGAGACTGTCAGCTGCCAACACTGATCATTTTATAGAACGAGGACAAAAACATTTAACTTGTCAGCAATCTTTGTTTGGCTTGTTCACTATGATGACTTCTCAGACTTCTTGCAATTGTTGCAGTGGAGCCAAAACTTTAGCTTAATTTATTTAAGCTTGTATGCTGGATAGAAATTAACATCTCTTTGACCGTCTAGTTCCAGTACTCCGGATAATTTTTTTTATATATATCATGAGCTGTTTCAGAGCTGCTCAAATGCTTCTTTGTTGTTGGCAACTCAGTTTGTCTGCAACTTAATGTCCTTTGATTGTAACATATTCATTGCTTTGATCAGATTCAATTTGTATTGCTTGGTTTTGAAATACGTTATTGCTCAAAGTGAAGGAGTTTAAGCACCTCAGTCATAAGCTGGTGTGCAAAACATCGTGGTAGATTAAACTGTTTAGGAGAAGGCGAAACAGGATGCATGGGTGGATGGTGTCATGGGTGGCCTGCCTGTAAATTGCATGCTTGTGGACAAGAGTCCAAGAATTGAATTTTTTTTTTATTTTGTTACATCTGGCAGGCTTACAAAATTGTGCCGTTTTCCTTGTATGGTACTCTATAGTAATGATTTTGATCAGCAGTTGGTTACATCGTATTCATAGAAAAAGAGCATGTGATGTTTCTATCTTACCTTCTGTTACTGTCCTTATGTCATCACACAGGACATTCAACCAGACCAGATTACATTTTGAGAGGTTTTATTAGATAACTCAATTAACAATTAATCTAGTGAAATCACGACTATTTTTTACAACAAAGTCCACCATTTATTACAACATGACTGACGATGAAAAACAATGTTCATTTGTTGCATTTGCAACTGGATATATTCCTGTGTAAGACTTCATGTCAAACTGCACGATAACCACAATATACCTGTTTGCTGGTTCCTAAATCTCTCATAATATAAAGTTGTGACCCACCTCATTTACAGACCAAGATAACTGCTGGAGTAAAAACGAGGCGAGTGAGTCTGCTGAGCCAGCAGATGTAGAAGCTAGAAGAACAAAAGAACACACGTATTAAAGCTTTCTTTTTAGTGATAAATGTTTTGTCAGATAGCTACCATTTTTAAACACAGTAAACAAAGATACATATTTTTAAAATAAAAATAGTCTCGTGCAAATGTCATTGTTAGGAAAAAAGAAATAAAGGAAGTGGAAGAAAAAGTAACTCCAGAAGTTAAACTCATCTGCAGTTTTCTCCTCATTATGTTGCCTCTCATTACGGCTCAGTTTGTCTTTAATTCCCTAATTTATCTCCAAGCAGTCGCATGTGGAATATTGTTATTGTTGAAAGTCAATAACTGGTGTCAACTTGTGATATGAAGCGTTTCCTCATTTTAAGTTCCAGTTGGCACTCCACCTGACAGAGTCTGAGGTAATGACTCTCTGTTCATTAACAGGGAATTTAATGATGCTTGTCATGTATCACATCTCACAGCAGATGATGAGAGGAAAACAAAAGCCGCCATAGAGGTAAATTGGACAACAGGAAGAAGCTCCACCCTTTTAAATGAGCACACGACCTTTAAAAAGTGTGCTAAATTTGCAAAGCTTGTCCAGTGCATAAAGCCTTGAGGTAAGTGTTAGGAGAAGTGCCGTCCTGCCATTAGGGGGAAGGTGGAACTTTATTTAGCAGGTGCAGTTTAATAGTAGTCATCAGATCCTGCTCCGACCGAGAACAGCTGACGCAGCAGAAACACAAGACCCAAATAAGCTCAATCAACCCAACTGATAATATTTCATCTTCAGCCGTGTGTGTTTTTCTCTGCCGTTCCCTGTGCAGGAGCACATTTTTCACGCCCTTTGCTCGTCAGCCACCGCGACCTCCGCAGGGTTACTTCAGCCTCCACTGAGACGGGGCGGCCAACAAAGAACAACTCGGTGCCTTTGGAAAACCAGGGCGTCCCCTTCTGTCTTTCCCATCGAGCTACCAGGAAGCACACGGCCTCTACGGCGCACCTGCTGGGGAATAAAGAAAGGACAAATCCACAGTTTTTCATTTCCTCATGCCTCTGGTTTTCTTGTGTGTATGTTGCTATTTTTGCCAGAAAGAGGGAGTGGGATAAGGAAATGGGAAAATGTATGGAATAAAGAAAAAAGTGACAGTAGACGTCAGCTGGAAAACAAAGGAGATGAAAGTAGAGAAAGGTTAAAGGCGAATGAAAGAAAGCAACAAACAGCAAGATGTAAGGGAAAATCTTTTCCCAAAAAAATTAAGCTCTTAAAAGAAACTTTCAACTTAATTTGGCTCAGACACTAAGAAAAGGCTATGCTAAAAAAACACTCAGACATTCCCCTGGATAGTCCAAATCCTGATTGCCCGCTCAAGCTGTCTGTAATTGAGCATTTAATTGTGTTGAGTCTAATTTTTAGGGTTCTGTTTGTTGAAAGAAAGTGAATTTCTCTAACAGTAAAAACATACATTTTGTAAACCTGAACCTCGTTAGCAACAATCGGTGAATGAAAAGTATAGTTGAAGTCAAAGTTAAAGTTCCAGCACTGAAGAAAAAAAAGGAAAAGAGAGTCTGTCATCGTTGATATTCAAACTCATATGCTTGACACACAGAATAAGCAGGTGTTTCAGAGCCTGGGGGTGTTTTCCCAAATGCCTGGTTGGTAATTAAGTTCTGTTTACAAACATTTAGTCTCTTCTTCTTCTTCTTCTTCTGTCCCGTTCCCGCTCCTCCTGTCAGTCATGCCGCCCAGGACGTGACGGATAGCTGCTCCGGGCCCCGTTGGTGTCCGTGGGCTCCGTTAACACCCGAGACTCATTTCACATTCACACACAGTTCAGGTTGCACCGCGAGCAAGTCAGTGAGGTTGGAGTGCAAGATGCTCCATCACATTTTCATTTTACACTCTGATGGGTTTAACTCTTACACTCTGCAAGCAGCTTAAATTCAGGATTGGCAACCAGCTGTAACAGGAGCAGAGAGAGAACCGCCAGGAGAATATTATTACTCTAATCACCGTGTGTTACAGGGTAATTATGCTTTATTACAACTCTGGTTTTATTTAGTGGCTTCTTAATAGTTATAATGCCAACAATAGGCTCATTGTGGTTCGGCTGGAGCAATGTCAGTTCTGTAAAGTGTAGATTTTTCTCCAAAACTCAACAACTACAATAATGAATGCATTAGAAACGTATCAAATTGGACAAATATAACTGGCTTACGGATATTTCCAAGGCTGAATAGCAAAACGTAATTATAACATTATAGCCTTTGTTTGACTGTAATTGAAAATCTCGATATATCTTATCATTAAAATTGCAATGATATTTGAAGAAAAAAATCAAGTTAGAATGAATATTTAGCTAATATTTTTGAGAAAATGAATGAGGTAAAAGTTTGACTTTATTGGGTATTCCTTCAGACTTAAAATTACACATACAAGATTAAATGTATATATATTTACCAAAATCTTTGAATGAGTGGCAGCAGTGTATTTTAATTTAATAAAATAAAATAGACCTTCAAACATTTTAACATCTGATTCCTAATTATTATTATTTTATTTTTTGCACCAGTTCAGTTGTTAGGACAAATGGAAAGTTCAAGGATCCCAGTGAGTATCTAAACAAAATAATTGTAGATTTTGAGGCAATTTCTAAACAACTGCAGATTTCAAGAAGATCAGCTCAAAAGATTATATAGGAATCAAAATGTCCTATTCCTGAATGAGATGGTTATGATGACATAATGACTTTGCTTTGACTCGATTGTCTGGTTATGAAAAAACAAATTGGTGCAGAACCATTTAAGGACCAGGAACATGAACTGCTGGAACATTGTCACTTTTCACAGTGAAACTACTTTTACAATGAATCCATAAATGGCACATTCTATTATTTTAACACTGTTCGTCTCTTAATATTATCAGTTGATGTCACTGAATCTTTTAAAAGTTATGTTTGCTTCCTGTTTTCTGGGGCCGTTGGTAATAATGAGAGTTTATCTGTGTATGATCATATATACCAATCACAAAATCTCCTATTCCTGAATGAGATGGTTATGATGACGTAATAACTTTGACTCGGTTGTCTGGTTATGAAAAAACAAATTGGTTGATACGCAGAACCATTTAAGGACAGTCTTAAAGTGGTCAGTGGAGAAAGTATTTGATGTTTGTTATGGTCAAGCCCAGAGGCCATCACAACT
The DNA here is from genome assembly GCA_903067075.1 of Micropoecilia bifurca. NCBI lineage: Eukaryota > Metazoa > Chordata > Actinopteri > Cyprinodontiformes > Poeciliidae > Micropoecilia > Micropoecilia bifurca. The sequence goes on along the minus strand of CAEGAF010031785.1, from coordinate 33,049 downwards.
AAAAATGAGTGCACTATTCTTAAAAGGTGCTCTGTTTCAGGAAACCAGCCATTTTTAATGACTCTACCAATTCTGTCAGTAAGATTGGTGAAATATCCAATCACATGCTTGTCCACAACTTCAAAATTATGCACAATCATTTCATTTCTGTGTCTGTAGAAGATCTTAGAAGGATATCAGAAACTTCCCATTTAAAAAAACAAAATCATACCCTATCATTTACTCTATAATAGGCCTCCTACAGCTCCTTTTAAAAGCAGTGTTTGCTAACAAAACTGAGTCCTGTTGTCACGTTTCATCCATTTTTCTCTGAACCGAAGCTTCCTTTCAGGTCCTACCTAAGAGAATTCCCAAAACATCGCTCGCTTTGTTCGGCAGATCACCGCGCTCACTTTTGGTTCGCTTCTCTGTCTGTGATTGAATTATGCTCCGCAAAGTACCAGAGGCGAAGGAATTTTTTTATTTGTATCCTTACATGAGAGCACACAAAAGCAGCCATTGTCAGGGAGTCAAATGGGAATGTTAAGTAGGAGCCAGCAGAGCCGTCTTTTATCTTGGGTATTTACAACTCTGTCACAACCAGCAGGATTTTGGAAGCTGAAGGGGGGAAAGGAACCTATTTTATTTTTTTCTCTTCTTTTTATTTGATCCGTGCCCGGATGCACTTGCTTTCATCTCTCAGTGCTCTTAACTGAACGGCCTGCTGTTTGTGCGGGGAGAAACAAAATCAAAGCTAATTATTAGAGCAGAATATTTGCAGAGGTTTTAGGAGAGGGAGCAGGGGAGAAAGAAAACATAAAAAGGAGAAGAAATTGGAGGAGAAAGTTAAATTTACCAAGTTGTTGACTCTGTTCGCTACAGGAGCCGTGGCCTCCAGCAGCTTCCTCCCATTAACATGCAAAAAAAACCCAAAAAACCTTTGTTCAGAAAAAAAAACAGAGCTGTAGCTAACAAAAACACTCCATCGTCTTACAGCATCTTCCTCCCTCATCTGCGAGCGGCCTTGAGCGGTCATGTCGTTATCTGTGTGTCTTCACAGCCGAGGCGGTGTTCCGATATCCAACCCTGCATCACCTGCAGCAGGAATTCGTGTTTAGTTTGCCTCCTTTATTTTATCTGGAGCTTTGCACATCTTTACGCCGAGCTTTTTGGGGGTTTCAGTAAAACATTCAGAAGCCTGCTGCACTGGATCTGTGCGGCCTTTTTTTTCCTCTGGATAAACACTACATGGTTAAGTCATCCGGTCAGTGTGAAGGGGAAGAAGGCTGTTGGGAGTTTTAAGTGAAAGTCAATGGGGAGCTTTGTTGCGGCTACCGGGGGGGTCGACGGAAGAGCAAAAGGTCAGATTTTCATAGCTGTGAGGTTGTGTTACAGAAGCTGGAAACAAGAGGAAAAAGAAGGGAAGCAATGCCGCTTCCGCCAAGGAGCGCCTTTCGGCCCCCCCTTGATGCTAATCCTCTGAAAGCTGTTTTCTAGCGAGGATTAGTGCCAGCGAGAACAAGGCTTAGAGCTCTCCGCCGAGTTCAGATGAGAAATCGAATACAGGTGTTTGAGCCCGGTGACTTTTCGCTGTGCAATATCATACAGCAGGGAGAGCTCCCTCTGCACCAGCTGGTATTACATCCTTCAGGGTGATATTGTTGGAATTCAGGCCAATGCTGACTCGTGCAGAACAAAGGAAAAAAAAAAAAGTAGATTTCCTCTGAAGCTCAGTGGATCCTATAACCCAGAAATTTCAACCTGCCCTAAAAGCACAAAGTCAGGTTGCTCTTTTCAAGCTCTGCATAATACAAATTAACATTACGCATCAATTCACAGAGGTTATTTTAATTAGCAGTTGCAAAAGTTGCAGTTTAATTCATTTAATTTTATTGTATTTTTGTGGGAATAAAAAGGGCACTAGTAAGTCAGCCTGAAATCTTCTTTAAAGAGTAAAAGGAAGTCAAACCGCAAATTAAATTTATTTATAGTAATATTTCTGTATCTTCATCTACAGGTACTGTATTTAGGATTTTGCATTTTGTATGTTTCTGTTAAGAGTTTTTGTCCTTTTAGAGCCTCTGATTCAGCTATAAGACCTGATTGTCAATTCCAAATCATGACACTTTCCCTCCGTCTGAAATGTAGCTTTAGAAACTTTAAAGGAGTTTCAGGAAGTCTGGAGAGCCACTTATAAAGACACGTATAAAGCATCTGAAAAAAATGTCTGAATGCTTGGAAGAAAAATAACAGTAGTGAGGTTTGAATTATTTAGTGAAAGTTCTCTATAATTAGTGATCTCGCATATGCAAAATTTATTTTCTCATTATATGTGTTATTGTCTGCTGTGGAGCTTGTAGTTTTTATGTTAGTTTAACTCAGACTGTCCTAGTGGAAAACTTATTTTCCTGGATTCTAAGAGTCGCAGAGGCGTTAATTATGTTCCACCACTGACTTAGACTTTATTAGGTTACTTTTTGCTCATGGTATTTCTTTATGATGTTTCTTTGAAGAAAAACTTTAAAGTAAGAAACACCTCGCCTTATGAAATAAAAGCACAACATGAATTTGAAACGAATCCACACATTATTTATATATTTCTGACTAACAACGAAGCTTTATGATTATTAGCCTCACACAGAGGGACCTCACAGCAGGCTGGTTGACCCTGAAGAGTCTGAATAGTGTCTTTCCAGTACATGCAGACACTGATGCCAGGATTCATCTTCATAGTTCATCAGTACAGTATAATAAACTATGTTCTGAATTTTATCTTCAATTAAATTCTGATTCTATTTAAGCACCATTTTATTAAAGAAGTTATTCAGCAAAATCAACTTTGACCTTTATGTAGCTTTATAATTGTTCTCTCATCAAAAACATCCATATTTGAGGTGTCCTTGTATCTCTTATAGCTGTCATTGAAGGGTGCCTAAACGCTTGCTCAAACAAACCACTGTCTACTTCCACAAAGCTCTTCCTTGGAGCTGCACTCTCCAGTTGGGATTCCACCTCACAGATCGCCCCTCATCCGCCTCTTCACTCACACAGTTCCTCCAGACTAGTGGCAGCAGCAATTAGGAAATACTTAGTGGAACTGCATGTCTGCTGAGATCCTAAGAATCATTGGCATCATAGAAAAGCATTGTTGTAATGACTTTCTGAGTGCAGGAAAAGGTAGGAGTATCTTAAAGAGACAGACCAATTTCAAGGCATCATATAGGGCTATGGTGCAAAGTCAAATTTCTTTCAAGTTTGTGCGATATATTCAGCATATATACTAAAGGTATCATAGTTCCTTTGAGGTATGAAATTGCAAGTGCCTAGAAAATATAATACCTCTTTTAATACAATTCAACCTATAAGCTTTCAGTAAAATACATTTTAAAATATTTGTCCAACATGATATGAAAAAAGTTTTACTTCTAAGACATACTTTGACAAATTATCCATTATTCTTTAGTTAAAATAATAGAGTTGAAATTCTACCATCGAACATCAGATAAAATCAGAGTTTAAAATAAAGTGTTGGAGGACTCAAGATGAAGCTTTTAAACCCATAAACTCAGTCTCAACTGTCAAACATTGTGTTAGCATCATGTATAATTTTATCCTCAAGACCATAAAAGTGTCATGGTGTGTGTGTGCGCGCGTGTGTGCATTTGTTTATAATACCTTGTGGGGACGATTTTGAGGACGGGCTAAAAGGCAGACAGGATCTGGGAGTATGGATTATGTTGACAAAATATTTTTATTAAAAAAAATGATGAACTTAACAAAAATTGCAAAGGGCAAGGGTAAAAATAAAAATGAATCCAACACAAAAACACCAGCAAAGAGATCCAGCAGAACGTGGGGAAAGTGACAGGATTAGAAGGGAGAAAGTAGCAGCTAGAAAGGAGGAACTGGGAAAACGAGGTTGATTACTGAACAAGAAACAGGTGGCTGATTAGAAGCTGGTTGCAGGTGTGAAGGGAGAGAGAAAGTGGTACATGGGGTGAGAGAGTGCACAGGGTGACTAGGAAAATAAATCTAACACTAAAGAATAACTAGACCTAAGAAACTAATAAAAAATAGAGTAACTTAAACAAGACTAGACATAAGAAATTAGCATAACTAAGAAGGAACTGAAGTAAAAATAGAAACAATGCGGAACTAATAGAACTAGGAGCACAAATAACAAAACCCAAAACAAACTCAAATAACACAAGATCCAGATAGTAAGTGTCAATATTGCCTTTGTCCTGAAAGAAGATTTTAATTAGCAGAAATTCAGCTGCATTTTAACTTTTTTACAACAACTTGGAGCATACCAGGGACTTTTTCAAGTGTTAATGGGCATAATATGATTGGGCTATGATGGCTGGTTTCCTGCTAAAACAATATAGAAAATGAACCAAGGAGGAAATGAAAAAAGTGAGCGACCTTTCGCAAGAGCTACATTGAGACTTACAAGGACATGGGGGAAAGTAAGCAATGTCACACTGTGAAAAGAGTAAGTACCTATAAAAATGACTAAAGGAAATAATTTTACAGAACAAGGTTAAAATATTTTTTTAACTTTGGAGCGCAGCTCCAAAACCTGTCTCCATCTAATTACTGTGTTATGTACTCTGCTCCTATAACAAAAGCTCTCTGCCAATTAGTAAATTTGACTAGGTCATGGCATGCTATTATGTTGTGAAGCAAGAGGAACAAATAAATAGAACAATAAAAGAATATGTTTAATACAAAATAAAAGGAGCGGATAATAGGATGAAAAATAAAATAATAAATAAAAAATGAAATTGACTCGGAAAACAGCTCAGTGAATTAATGTATCCCAGTACCACACAAGTTGCAAATTACCTCAGAGCTTCCATTCTAACTCAAGATGCCTTTCACAAAATAAGTGTATGTTTCATGCCTTCAATTGACTTTGAAAGACACAGCTCAATGTGAAACTTCACTCACATGCAACTTATTCAAGCCCGTATTATACTGTGAAAAAGTTTTGGGTTCTTCAGATGTGTAGATCATGCAGCAGCATCAAGGAGGAGTCTGATGTGGATCTGCAGCAGGACAACAAGTTCATAAAGGAATCCAACAGAGCACAGTGTGGCCCCCTCAGAGCCCTGATCTGAACATCAAGGAGGCAGGCTGAGAACGTATGAAGACACACAGGACAGAAAAATAGCCTGAATCCATATAGGAATAAACTCTCCAAGATGCTTGGGAAAATCCACCTGCAAAGTTCTTTGAAAATTCCTGAGCTTGTCACATGATGGAGAAGTGTGTAACTAACCAACAAGAAAAATGTGACAGAGAAAATTATTCTTGTGTAGAAATAGGTCTCAACTGCTATGAGTTAGTAAAACAAACAAAAACAAAAAAAATATATACCAAATATGCTAACATATTTCCCGGAGCAGAATGATTACAATTGCAACTGACATGTGAAATGGAAAAAAACTTTTGAACAAAGACGGTTGAGACAGTTCATTGCAGTCCTGAGCTTTAGTGCTTGCTGCAGGAAGGAGAGCAGTACCAGAACTCCATGCACTCTGAGCATCGCTTAGCAATTCAAGATGCACACAGCCTTTAAACAGTTTTCTAAACACAGCCACAAAGTCACACAATCCCCAATCAGCAACAACATAAAACACTCTGGAAACTCAAAACCCCTGTAATTAAAAATCAATTATGTCCGTTTCACAACACAAATTACACATTTCCTTTAGTAACTTCCTCTCTGAATGCCCTGAGCCTAGATACGTTGTCCCCTTGATCACATCATAATTCACTAAAAGTTATCTAACGCCTGTTAAAAAGTCAGTGTCACACTGACTGTGAAAACTTATTTTGCAAAGAGAAACATAAATATTCACTGCAACAGGATGTTTTTGGTGTTAAAGAAGTAGTAAGTAAACTCTGAGATCTAAGTAGTCTAGTAATAATAAAAATTGAATTTCTGAGAACTGCCAGTACTGATGTTGAATCCTGACTGATGGTGACCCATGGCTTTTATTTGGTCTGTATTTAAACGTGTTTGCTTCTGTTTCCTCACTTGATTTTGAAAGCAACAGGTTTCAATTGGGTTTAAGATTAGGAGTCTGGTCTTTTTACCTTCTTATCATTGAGCAACTTTTTAATTTATTCTGACTTTTACTATTATTAGAAAATGGCAAACCTTTAGCAGTTTCCTGCATGAGAGCCGATTGTGAAGCAAAATGATGATGGTCGCACTTTGTTTTTTTGGCAGCAATGAATGCCAGTAGAAAACAACAATGACTTCAAGAAGATCTGTTGTTGTTTCTTCCAGTCACTAGCAGGGATTTTAACTAAACTTTTTCACTACTTCATGTGTTGTGACGACATACTGATAAACAGTTTTGCTATAAATTACAAATTTTAAGCTGTGAGTTGTTCAATTAATAAATCTGCAGAGTTGATTCAAAGTTTGTATCACTTCAAAAAGCTCCACAAAATCAAATACAAGTGCATGGTAGAAACGTGCCAATTAAATCTCAGCACAAAGATTTAAGACAGAGGAAGTTAATCTGAGGACAATGAAACAGCTGCAATCAAGGGAGGCAACCTCACTTTTCCAAACTGGGAACCATTTGAACAAAAGTTGGAGTAACTACAAACCCTGGTTGAGGAAAACACCAGAAATATTAGTAGAAATCCTAACAATTAGCAGAACAACCACACTGATGTTGCTGTAACTGTAATATTTGCTCAGGTTGCATTTCTCCTTGTTGCAGCACCAGCAGCTAATGAGTCTTTTTCTGCAGACTCTGTTATGATGTTTAATTTTAGACCTGATGCAGGAGAACATACGTTCAAACAGCATGTACTACATCATACAGAAATAACCCTGCTCTCAGCTCGCCCTTGTTCCTGATATTATTTTCTGTCAGGAGCTCGAGTTGATCTTTTCTTTTTTTTTTTCTTTAAGCAGCCAGCTGGTGCAGTAGTGTTAGTGGTGCGTTCATGTGTGTGTTTGTTGGGTCCCCCGGGGGTCCGGCAGTGGCGAGGTTTTAATGCATGGTTCTATTCACCTGTTCGACACAAGAGACGCATCGCCTCCATCGATGAGGCTGCAAGACGGATGAGAGAGAGGAGAAACAGCAGCATCGGCGCTCCTAGAGGTGACCCGGCCCGGCTAGTTGCCGCGGGCCGACATGCAGCGGCGCGGCCGGGCAGGAGCGCAGCTAACAGGAAGGTCGGTGGATCAAGGTGCCTTTAAGCAAGGCATTGAACCCACAACAGCTCCCAGTGGACCTCAACCCTTATTTTATAAAATGGTGTTCTGTTCTGATAACATAATGATGATAGTAATCAAATATACCAGACATGCAGCATATTTAGATTATCGTTGATCACATACAATTTTTTTAATTGACCTAAAAAAATATTACAAATAGTGACTCATTCCACTTGTTTTTTTCTCAAAATTGGTTAAGGACGTGTTGAAAATAGAAAAAGATTGGCAACACTTTATTAGTGCAGATTAGCATATAAAAATTTAGACAAAGAATTGTCTGAGATAAAAACAGAATGTGGTTTTATTGACCTCTCCATTTAAAAATCATATACTCTGATTGCCATCAGAAGTACATTTTCAAAGTCATATATCTAAACTTTCTTTAGCTCACTTATTGTGTCAGAAGCAAAAGCTTGAACAAAAACCCAGTCTTCCTTCTCCAGAGCTTTACCTTATGGATTTGTCTCTTTTGAGATGCAACAGGTGCAGGCTATTATTAAAAAGAGCATAGAAAGAAAGAAGACAGGAGGATGATGCAGGGACATTTCTGTGCCATAAGGGGTGGGGGAGGTGACACAAAAATTGTTAGAACTCATGGAAAAAATATGAAACTTGTGTAAACATCTAATGCACAAGCTAAGTGTGCAAATCACAGGGCTTTAACCTGGGTCCAATTCAAAGAAACACTGGGACAGGAGCTGAGAGAAAATAAAATAGAATACAAATCATGGCTTTCCCTCATCATCCAGTTTGCATGAGCTAAAAGATGTTTTTTTTGCAAGCATTCAAACTTAGACTGGTGTGTCCCATGGGTTTAATTCGTGGTTTGAAGAAAATAATAAGTGTGCCACTGGAATCAAAAGAGTACAATTTAAATTGTTCCACTACATCAGGTTGGGTTTGTTATTTTCGCTGTGTTACCATCGTTTTGCAGCCCTTTATGTTTAAGGATCAAGTCACAAAAGGTATATCAGTGATCTCTAGTGGTCAGGCAGAAAGCGATGCCTTCAGTTGCAGGGATCTCAAGGTGAAATACGTGTATGTTTGAGTGGTAGCAGCACATTTTTGCTAGCAAAAAAAGTAACGGAATAGAAACCTGTGTTCTTTAGAAGAGTTTAACTTCACTGAGATTTTGTCAATTATTACATGCCCGATGATTAAAGAGACAGGTATAAGCAAAACTAGAACGCAGTTTGGGTTGGGCCATGTTTCTAACAGATTAGGTACTGCTTTGTTCTGGCACGGTCAAGAAAAGACTTAGGCATGAGCGAAACTCTTGCTGTATTGACTTGTCAGCCAAAGAGTGTGTCTTTGGCACCGGACGCTGGAGGTTTTCGAGGCACTGCTCACTGGAAAGACACTTCAGGACAAATTCAGCTCAAAAGGCTCAAAAATAAACAAATACAATATTTACACCACCAAATTAATTTCTTCAGCAATTTTCTGTTAACTCCAAGCCAAAACTTTCAGCATGAACACTTATCTCACCAGGTCATCTGACATTATTGAAATAGATTAAATGAAAGTTCAGCAGTGACCTTTAGAAACACATAGCAATTTCATTTCTAATCTTTTTTTTTTTTTTTACAATTTCTACATAGCAACTGTTGTCTTTGTTGAAAATGTTTCCTCTCAGAAGGCTTCACAAACAACAAGGGCATCAAGCTCGTCTATTTTAGTGTTGCTCCTCTCTGGTAACTTAAGTTTTAATTAAGAAAAGGAGTCCTAGTATGTTCTGTTAGTGTTAGCTAACTTTTCCATCTTGTTTCATTCAACAGCACAGAGCAGAGTGAAACTAAAGGCCACAACCCATCAAGTCCCCATCAATACCCGATAACCTTTTTATGAGAAATACCCCCTCCCCCATCTGTACAAACAAACAGCCCACTCGATCAATAGCGTTGCTGCTCAATAAAAGTAAAAGTGCAGCAACACGTTATTTAGACTCCTGCTGTTTTTAACTTTGCAATTAGCAGAGACCTGTTAGCCGCGCCCCCCTGCTGTGAGCTGCCAGTCACAGCTCACCCTCCCCTCCCCCAGGTGCCCTCTGACCCCTGCCGACACGCCGCTGCAGCCTGTCTAGCCTCAGCTCCTTTGGAAAGGAGCTCACCACCTCGAACCCAGCAGTGGGCGCCGGTTGTCTCATTAATGAACTACGGGGATTCCAATTAGAACAACCTGGGAGCAGATAAGTGGCTTGTCTTTACTTTTCCTTGGCAGCACCTGAGCGAGGTCATTTGTTTGGATCCCTACAAACATTCCCATCAGTTTGAATAATTCAAAAGGTTTCATGACCTACATTTGTTGTGACAACTCGGCAACAGCTGAGCAAATCTGAGCTACCAGTCAGGCATGAAGTTTCTCTTAGAGGGAATTATCACTTCAGGTTACAATTTCAAAGATCTTTCAAGTCTTGTTTCATCTTAAGGGGCACAGGAGAAACTTTAAGCTCAGTGGACCTACGAGGAGGAGAATACTAGAGGCAGTCGTTAAAAGTTTGATTTTTTTTCCTAACTAATTAATGTCCAGGTCCATTGCGACTTTGACAGCAAAGTCATACATTATAATTTGAGGTTTTCTTTTACAAAATCAAGCACATTTTGTATTTTGACAGAAAATAGTTCAAGTTCAAATTCCTCCCAAACCAAACACGAATCTTGGCTGAAAATAAACAAAAAGAATAAATGGAAACTGACTTAAAGTCTGTCAAGCTGCTTGTTTACCAGTGAAAGGTCCCTATTTTCTGTCAGCTATTATTTCTCTGCCTAAGGGTAAATTTGAAGGGCTAAAGGTTCGTACCCCCATTTGGTTTTTAGATTTCTTCCATTTCTACGTGTGTTTCATGCCATAAACAAATACTTTTGTACTGTAGCCATTGTGATTCAATTTATGACTGTCATTGGCTGAACTTTATCTTTAATTAGTTTGGTTCTGATCTCGATTAGAGACAGTTGATGATCCCTGATTAAACCATGTTTTCATGTTGACCAAAAGCACCAATGTTGGTCTCATCCTACCAAACCAGCCTCCTACATCAGCATAATGTCACCTTGAGTTATTGAATATTAATGTGTGTTAAAACATCAACTGGAGAAAGTTGGCTGAGCTGAAGACTCTCCAGCTTGTCAATGAATTTAATTTATGAATTGACATCAGTTTTGCAAAAGAAAATGAACGAATGCTATAGATGTTTATGCTGTGCTGGAGTGAGTGAGGCTGAAACCCAACAAATGGGAAGAACACACAAGCTCTACATCGAAAATCCTCAGCTGAGATGTGAGCAGGGCCCTTTGCTATAAGGTGATGTGTTAAATTGTGCTGTCATAGATGGATTGGCATCTCTAAGATGCTCACTCCGTCCCGCAGCAGATGCACTTTTCCCTTAGCGAATCTGCTCTTCTCAGTGAATCTGCTCTTCTCTGGGTTTTCAAGGAAAAAGCCGAGTCACCCGAAAGACCATCTTGTGTTAAGAGTAGTTATTAGAAATATGAGGCCCGGTTATCTTTGCAATATGTCTGTTGGAGTTTTTATGACTCCTTCATGTGATGTGTGTATTCCCTTTTCATGAATGTGTTTAATAACTGACTGCTTGAGTGACCCCCCCGCAGGAACAAAACAGCAGTCAAAATGCTGCAAGACAGGATTCCCCGATTGATGTTGTGCAGTGAATCAAAGGTCTGAATCCAAACTGATATCACTCCAAGGCCTCTGAGCATTTCTCCAGTGTTCCTCTGATCCTTTTGTATCAACAGCGAGATTGCATGTGTGCTTAGTTTTGAATTATTGCTTTTTCAATCCAATGACCTCGTTTCCTGGGAGGTTTTTTCAGCTTTCCTAAATTTAATATGATGTTCAGCATTCCAGTTAGTACAGTTCAAACCACCTTGAAGTAACCACCTCAGACCCTGATTGGAGAACACCTTGATTACAATGACTACTGGTTGGAAAATGTTTTGATTATTTGTATTCACTATTACAAATTTGAAACAATCATGGGCCCAACAGTTCAAGTCTGTGCAACACCAGGTATTATGCCTCTTTGATTTTTAATCAGAACTTTACAGGAAGTTGGCCATTTTGGATTGAAGGTTTTTTTAAAAGTCTGTGATATTGCATTTCTTAAAAACAGTTTGACTCTCCCTCTGAGTCGGGGTGGAAACTGTCAAGCACAAGAGTTCAATTGTCTTCCTTCCTTTTTCAAATGAGAGGGGAGACGGTTCCCAGTTGAACCTGCCATGATCTTAGGTTATAATTGTGGAAGAGTAACTAATGGATAGTGGAGGAAAATAGGCAAGTGGACACTCTTTGTATAAGGAATTTCAAGACCTTCTAGGTTTTCTTGTTCCATGGAAGCTTCCATCTTGGCCACATATTTCCACATTTTCTCAATTTGTAAGACAATAATCTTTGTGAGGAAAATGTTCCTAGTTGTTTTTAATGTTTGTTCTATATTTGAAGCAAATATCATGTTAAATTAATTCAGCTGGTGTAAGGATTTTGATTGAGGTAGTGGCAGGTAGAAGGACTGAAGATAAAAATCAAGATGACCCTCTACTGATGCCAGAAGTTTGGAGACCACTGCCCTGTGCTCTAAAGTTCTCCGAATCTTTGCTTGAAAGTGAGTTTTTTTAAATTCCTTTTGAAATGATGGTATTTTCTGAAAGGTAAAAGTTCCTGAATCATTTTTTTCTCAGTTATCTTTTCTTTACTACTGAGGAAAATGCTTTAGAAAACCCCATGTCTGAAACATTTAGGGAATGAAACGAATGCATACACTTTGCTCCACCACAGCGCAGCTCCTGTGGTGAATCTGCATCACTCTTCCCTTGCTCCATTTCAGGTGCCTAAAATCTCAAGGCCAGTTCAGAAAAGGAGGAGATAAAAGAAGAAAAGAAAAGCAGAGAAGAATGTCTGACTGTCAGGCAGCGCTGGTCGTTTATCCAGCACACCAGCGGGCACGCAGCCATGAATAAGGGAGCCAGGAAAATAAAAAAAGAAAAGAAAGGGGAAACCGATCCAATTTCATCTCTGCAGGAACATGACAGAGGAATAAAAGCAATACTAAAGTTCAATGGGCCCTGCAGATTTCCTTCCACATGCAATTTGTCACAAGCAGAGAGGTCCATCCGCTGGAAGAGTTGCTCCTGGAGCTTCACGAGGGCCGCTGTGTCTGTCACAATGCTGGATTGCTAGAAGTACTACAGCCAGAGCACGGTAACTCAGCTTGTGTACTTCTTGCTACATTTTGAGCACTGAATCCTGGTAAACATCAAGCCAAGAGCTGCACGGAGCTATGGGCCTCCAGGTGCTTGTGCTTTTTTACTTGGCTGCATGCAAACTGTTCGGCAACAGCAACCACTAGAGGGCGAAGTTTTACCCCAATCTGTTTTGACATAACAAGAGATCTGATTAAACCAACTAGAGAGAAATTGCACTTTGGTTACCTTCTGGAAAACAGTCTAAAATCAGAATAACACAAAATAAAATGACATCATGGTTTTGGTGAAATGCAATGACAATAAGTTTTTATTTCCTGGTTTGGTGTTAATTTTGCTTTAGAGCAACTGATTGCCAAGTGTGCCAAGATAAATATTCCTCAAGAGTCAATGCATACGACGCTGTAATTGAGCAAAGCTTTACACAACAGTCCGGAATTTCCTAAAAAACTTGAACGTCTTGATTTCACAGAATATAATTTCAGATCAAAGTGAAGGAGGATTAATACAAACACCTCTAATTGTCCTTGAACAAAAATAGAAAACAATACAATGCATTACATTTTTTGGCAAAGGGATATTATTTTAGCAAGACATCACTGCAGAGACCCGCACATTATTCAGAAGCTCAGTTTGAGGTTTTAATCCTTTTTACAAATACGTTAATTACTCTGATGTTAAAACAGTTTTGCTCCAATTCCACAGGTTCCCACAATGTTCAAATCATAAATAAATCAAATATTCAATTGATAGCATTTTGAAGCTAATTTCTAGATAAGAGAGGTCAATTAAAACTTACGTTTCCCAGAACATAATCCGACCATAACAAAAGCACACCAAAACATCAGCTTCTTTTCTATTCTGTTTTAAAGTGATGCTGCTTTCAGATAAGAGGATTTTTAATGCTTATTTATTCCCTGCTGGGACATATATGCTCATTTAGGAGTTCTCTTCACCACTTACAGCAGAACTATTTGATCATAGATTCGGTTTAATCATGGTTTTCAGTATGGCTATTCTTCAGGTTTACTCAGTCGGTGTCCAAGTTTATGTTTGTAAGTTTGTAAGTAATTTAGGTGCCATGCTGTAAGTGAGTTCAAGTTAAATCAAGATTATTCATAATTCTCTCACATGTAATCATTCATTTGAAATATAAAAACAAATGAATATATACATGTATAATAGGAAAATATGAGTACTAATGTGATCTAAAAACAGTTAAAGCCTGAATATATGTGTAACAGCTGCCTCTATCATGGATGAGAGCTGGTGGATGAATAGAATGCACTGGAATCCCATAGAGCCTGGATGTTAGTTAAAGTCAAGACTGTGCTCTGTGAACGACAGTATTACATGTAAGTGTCAAACAATATTTTAATTAAAAGAATATTAAAGATGTATTGATACATTGATAAATGAGACCTAGAGTCTCTTTACTAGAAAGCTTTGGTGCGCTGTGTGTGAATTGGCAAAGTCAAAAACTGAACCTGGAGATCCCTAACACCATCTTTTTAAAAAGTCTCAGGATTCAGTGACAAGCTTCTCTGTTACCGCCATTTGTCAATTTCAGAAAATGTGTCATTCTTCTTCTACTTCTTCTAATTAGCACAAGCTAACACTTCTCGGCAAAGAATGTGACAACTGCCAAACATTAACAGGAGCATCACGGCATGAACATGTCATGTAGCGGGACGATAACTGGGGACGGCTCCAGAGGATGGAAACAATTTTAATCTTTTCAGTCTGTCTGAAAAATTAAACCAACCGAAGCTGCCGAGAGAGATCCAGAGAGCAATCCAAAATAACAGAAATAGGAGTCACATAACAGGTTCTGTTAAACATCATGTAGGGAACGGCAGCTGGTGGAGCCACATGTCAAGAGATCTATCTTTATCTGCAGTATCATTCCCTCCCTCTTCTTTCTCCTCACTTCAGCCTCTGTGTGTCTCCGTCTTTCTATCTATAGCCAAAGTACTGATTAACTCCCCATGAGTCTGAAGGCCTGAACAGCTCTGAGGCCTTCAAATTAAAGACCTCTGTTCCTGTGCAATCAGCAGCCCCTTCCTGCTCCTCACAAGTGATGCTGAGCCTCCTCTCAGCTCTGCAAGGAAATAAGCATGGCTTCCCCCCCTCCACCGCCCCTCCCTCACAGTTTCATCTCAGAAGCGAGTGAGCGACTGAAGGAGTGGTGAAGCTGCGAGGAAAGAAGTGCCCCCTGCAGAGGGCACAGGAACAAAAATCCTCAGTGAGGTTATTCGACTTCCTGACTGTATCCTGAGCGGTGATGATGTTGTATCCAAAGAGCACTGGAGCACCTGAGCCACAGCCAAACTCTTCCCGTCTGTAACCTCTGGCATATTGCAAACTCACAGTCGCTACAACATTTCCTTCCTTAACAATAAACTAACACAAGGATTGTTAGTTTATATTCCAGTGTTTGTTAAAAACCTTTGAGCTGCGCTTGCCAGTTTGGCAGACGTGGGAGTATCTCTGGCAGGACCTTTTGGAAACATGTAGGACAATGTAGTCGCATGCTGCAGATTTGCATCCATTTAGTAGCTTTAACATTTGCATATTTTACTCTGTACTTGAAACGTTATGGATAAGACTGTCATACATGCAACAAATTTCAGCTGCTGCTGTTATGGTTACAGCTAAAGTGTAAACTAAACCTTTTCATTCATTTCCTACAGTTTGAACTGTAATCTGATATATCATCCATTACTAATAAAAGGTGTAGTATATCCTTATTGCACGTTTTGCTACAGTGATCTGTGTAATAACTTGAAGAGGAAAAAAAAGAAAACATTAGTGTGATTGTGTTTCAAAATGCAAAACTTTTACTACCATGAGGTTTGGACAGAAATAAATCTACTGAAGCACATCAGATTATGTCAACCCCCACACTTACCCTTCCTGATTATTATCCTCTGTCCTTTTCTTTTTATTTCTTGACAAAATGCAGTTTATGAAAACAAAGACAACTTCCTTCTGTCAAAATGTGATCTTCCCTGAGGCCTCCTGCAGGTACCATTTGGATAGAGAGAAAAATGTCCATCACTGGCCCAAAAATGTTCTTCTTGTGCTCCCACACTCACGCTTATGTGACCGACAGGCCTTTCAGCCAACAAACTTCTGATCAGGGTTCTCTGACCTGAACAGATTGTTTGGCTCAGTTTCAGCTTTCATCCTGAAGTCCTCGGGCAGAGAAGTGTTTGTTCCTCCTCATGTCAGCTGGGACCTCTGAATTGTGACCTCATTACTGCTGCTGTTGGTGGTGCTCACCTCTGAGCATCAGAGAGTCGGTCCTGATGCTGCAGAAAGAACAAAGCAACAAAAATAGATTTTATTGAACCATGTATATTCACCTGCTAGACTCGCACAAAATGAGAAGCCTGCAGTGTTTAATTACAGCTACTGTCAGAGCTGTTTGTTCCAGTAAATTATACATTAACATTAATTACCATTAGATGTGACTGTAATCTAAATAAAATCTGAACCCTGAGCTGCGAGGCTGCATTTAAATGATTATTCTGTTCTTCAGCTACAGCAAATCACAGCTATGAATTCATACCAGGTATCAGTGGAACCTACATCTGTTGATCGATTAACAAAGTTTCAAGGAAAAAATGGCCAGTTCAAATTAAGCACAGCAATAATTCCTTTGGTCTGCTTTAAAATTTCATTTTCAACTTAGAATATTCAGCTCAACATGTGTAAAACTTTAGGAATTACCAAACAGAATTTTGTTATTCATATTCTAATTAATGAAAAACAATTTTCATTAATGTATCCTCTTTCTTTGAATGTGTTGCGAGGGAGACCTTCTAACAAAATCAGACACTGTAGTTTGTTTGCATGTGTGACTCAAAAGCTATACAGCTTTAAAATGTCTGCAAAATGCAAGCTTGTCGCTGAAGAAAACTGTTCTGTTAGTTTCTTCTTGTTTTTCTATGAAGCTGGAGTGTCCAGAGTGAATCCTCAAAGGCTGGTATCCATCTTGTTTTAGTTCTCTCTCTGGCGCTAGTTGCTACTTCCTCAGCAGGCCGACTAACGAATCATCTTTCTATCTAGGTGTGTTGTAAATTAAAACATGCGGAATACCAGCCCATAAGGACTGACTCTGGACACCCGTGCATTAAGCTATTGGTGTGTGGGTGAAAATAGACGCCTTTTGTCATCTGTTTGTGTTATGCAATGTTTATGTTTTGTTATCTCTGTGGGTTTTATCACTCTCTTGACAATGTATCTTTAACCCTGGAATCAGAGGATGTTTTTCTATGTCCCCAGACATAGAAAAACATGAAAATAATTGTTAAACTTTTTAGGTGGTTTTGTAGGAGTACTTTGGAGATGAAAGCACAATGTTTTAGATATTCTTTTTTTTGTTTTTATAAGTTGCTATGAACATTCTATAATGTTAACACACATTTCCAATTTTGAGTTTTGTACAAGTGTTGCAAAAAAATTACACATGTCCAAATGTACTGCCTAGGTTATTATTTTTGGCACTAGATGCCTTTACCAGACAGGAAATGGGCAGAAGGAAGGAAGACATGCAGCAAACATCTCAGGATCAGGAATAAAAACTCAGGACAGCTGCATTGAGGATCGTTCTATTGTTACACCGTGTAGTGCTCCTACTTTTCACTTTTTGAAAGGAGATTGATAAATATTGATAGGTATTTTTCCTTGAACCTTTAATAAAAGAACCACAGACAACGTACATGAATTTTATGACCAAACGTCTGCAGAAGGAGAAGACTCAGCAAGCTACTCCTCCGAGTAGCTCACAGAGCGTTCTGCCGTATCTCTGCTCAAGCAGGACTTTTATTTGGAATAACAAAAGTCAGAAAAGATAAACAATGAAGTCAGAAATGATAAACAATGAAACAGGCGACAGGCTGGCTGGCTCTATCTAACACACAGGTCATCTAGCTCTGTCTGAAGGGAACAATCAGTTTTCAAGAACACAGATATNGTTGATTAACTATCAATTAATATTATACTGAATATGAACTAAAGTAATATCCAAAATGATAATACCAAAAAATCTCTAACAAATATAATCTATTTCATCTTATTTCAGACAATTTTGTCAGAGACCTTAAGAGTCAGGGTTTTTTTTTGCTTTCTGTTTTCAATCATTCCTTTATTGTTGCACCTTTGAGCTTGCCATTTTAGTTTTGTCCTTGTCAGTTGTACATTTAGATTGAGGTTTCTTAGTTTAATCTTCCTTTTAAGTTTCAGGTTTCTTCCCATTAGATCCATATACTCTGTCCCTCACCCTCCACCCCTCAGTTTGCGTCTCAGCATGGCTATTTTCAATCACTTTGCTCTTTTGTGATTCAACCTTCAGATACATGGTGATTTCCAGCTTTGCCTTAATGCATATAGCTCCCCGTCCTTGTTTTTTTTTATTGGTTCCTTCGGTTGCCTTCTGAGATTATCCTCCATGATGTCGTCTGTTTGTTATCTGGAAGTGTTCTTTATTTCACTAAATATGGGTTTGACCACCCTACAGAATTCCTGTCTGTACTGTGGCTCTTTCCCAAGCCCGTCATATATCACAAATATTGGTTAGGAATATGGATCACAAAATCATTGCTCGTTCATATGTCAAATATTGAAAAATAATGCTTAAAAACAAAACTGTACAAGAAAATAGTGAGCAAAAACAACTGCAAGTTGTTGCAGGGGATGAGGTAATATTTGGAGAATAACATAAGTACATATTAAAGTAGGAAGTACATATTAAACGACAATAAAAATTGGAATAAACTGCCCCCCTGGGGTGAGAAAAACAGACAGGAAGAGTGTTGCCAGGGAAACAGATGCGCTCTCAGCATGTGGTCATAGGACTGAACTGAATCAATGATAATGGAAGAAATCAGGAAGGAAGCCATGACAAAAGAATCAATAAGGAATAGGATTGCAAAAGCAAAATTGCATACCTCATTTTTTTTTTCTTTATCACATATCCACTTGACATGTTTCTCTTAAAAATATATTTTCCTTAGAAAATAGCCATCCTAAAGACACTATCACTCAAATATGGTACTTCCTGTTTGTTAGGAGAGGTGCAGTGGCTACAAATTTGTACATGTTGTCAAAATGTACATTAAAAATTATGCGTTTTTTTTAAATAATGGAATATTTTAGTTTATGCATTGTGTATTTAGGAGTTGCACAACTCTAAAATATATTTTCAGTTCACAACAATAAACGAAAAAAAACCTTTGGAAAAGGTTTTTATCCATCTTTTATCCAAAAGCTGTTTGTCCATCTAAGGAGAAATTACATGTTGTGATGTCGGAAACCAAGTTAATGTTCTGAGCCTTTTTCAATGCCAACTAAGATTCAGTCTGTAGGAGCATCTAGAAGACCATGACTGAAATGTCCATACTGAAAGATGCAACAGATTGTCATTATGAGGCTTCAAGACTAGAATTAGCAAAGGAAGGCTATCTTTCAGTTGTACAACCACGTCCATCCGTTCTTCTTCATGCGTGAAGCTGCGGCATGTTTCTTGGCTTTTAACTCAGTCGTAACATTTTGATGCCCCTGATGCCGGAGATGCAGCAGAAGGGTGGAAACGCGCTTTAACCTCTCGGGCTGCACGTTAAGACGCCCACTGCCCAAAACTCTCCACCCTCAGTGGGATTAGTGTGCATGCAGAAAGGTGCCGCTGAGTTTCCTTGACCTCTGACCTGTGCTTAGAGCTCCCTGAGCTGTGTGTGGGTTTTTAGCTCTGCAGCACTAAACCGTCCGTTTGTATGGGTGTTTTTTTTTTAACCCCCAGCGTCCAGCTTGACTCACAGTTTGGCTTCCCGTGAAGGTTTGCAGAGCAGCAGCAGTATGCAGCAAGGAAGAGGGAGACCCTTAGGTCCTGCCAGTCTGAAGGTGGAATGCCTTTGATTATACCATCTAATCCTCACTGCAACATGCCTGCCGGCCAGGCGGACGTGGGCGGCAGGCAGTGGCGGCGGCGGTGGTGCAGCTGGTTGTTGTTGTTGTTGTTGTTGCTGGATGTTCCTCTCACACTTCCCTCTGACACAGGTAGGCGATTTATACCCAGCTGAAAGAGCTCCAGGCCTGTGTGTGATTCACATCAATCCAAATTCACCTCCTTTATTTCCCCCACAAACCTTTTTCTTTTCAAGCACCACTTCTGCTCTGGAATGTAGCTCTGCTTGGCACTGAACGCGGCGGCTCTAATCCCCTGCTACCCAAAGACCTTTTATTTATTTATTTTTTTTCCCAGCGAGTGGATTTCAGCAGAAAGAAGAGCTAAGCCTTTTTTGTGTTTTTTTTTTACGGACGCCTACGACCACAGAGGATTCGGTCCAATCTTTGTTTACAACACAGACATTGCTGACTTTTTGCTCTCTTCCAATTTTTCAATTATGCGTCCCTTGGCGAACAGCAATTACAATTCACTTGACAGAATATGAGCGCCTTGTTCCCTCTCTGCCCCTGTGAGTGTTGGGCCTCTGCGACGTGACTACAGTGCTCAATCCTCTCGAAACAGAAACTTATCTATAAGTCTGACACCACTATCCATCTCTGACATGGACAGAACCGCTGCATTAGCCTGATGCAGAAGCCGCTGATCTCTGAGCGTCCATCACAAACTCAAATAGGAGTCTGTTTCAATTATTTCACATGTGAAGTTCGATTTGTCTTACTGTCACTTTTGATTGCAAGGGAAGCTGAATTGATTGGAGTATATTGGATGGTGGAGCCAGTGACAGGCTGGCCATCGCTGAAGGTTGGAGGTTCCACTGAATGTAATTCCTTCCATGTAATAAAACTAATCAAATCGTTAAAACTACTACATTTTAGATTGACTATAATGAAGAAAGACAACAATTTTTGGGAGACAATTTGAGGCCATGTGGACGACTTAGAGCACCTCACAAAAATCCATTCTTTTGAGGTAGTTTTTCTGATTTCTATGAAAAGAAAGCAATCTGTCCATTTTCTCCCCTTCCATATTTGTGCAATTTGTGTTGGTTAAGTTTCAATAACATACAGTGAGGTTTGCAGTTGTACAGCATAGAAAAGCGGAGGCATCATTTACATTTGCAAGGAGTCGAATCTGCTTTGTCAGTTCACAAAAAAAAATCACATCACAGTATTTTAAAATACAATTGGGTGTATTTTGGCTGCATAGTTGGTAACACTGTCACCTTGCAGAAGGTCCTGGGTACAAATCTTGCCCTGGGGTCTTTATGTATGGAATTTACATGTTACCCCTGTTCTCTCCAGCTATTCAGGCTTCAAAAAATCAAAATTGTTGTAAAGAGTGTGTGCATGTGTGTGCATGGCTGTTTGTCCTTTTGTGTCTCTGTGTTACATTGTGATGGATTGGTGACCTGTCCAGGGATTACCCCTACCTCTCGACCAATGACCACTAGAAATAGGCACCAGTCCCCTCATAACATAGCAAAGACAAGTTTGATGGATGGATGGATGGATGGATGGATGGATGGATGGATGGATGGATGGATGGATGGATGGATGGATGGAATGAATCGTGTCTATTTCATACCTACTTGTGTTTTAGAAATGGATGCACATTTCTAAAACAGCTTTGTGTTGCTGTGTCCTTTGTCAGATCCTTTTTATTACCTTGGCTGCATAAGTCCAGGGTTTGGAAACTCAAGAGTCTGGCTTCATTTCTGGTGACGTCTGCAGCTCCTTTAGGTTTTCTTGGTAAAGGTTCTTTGGTTCCTCATTATTTCCTGTCATCTATCCTTGCTTTCCGGACGCCCACATTTCTGCATACCATGACAGATCTGCCCGATTATTTCAACATTTGCGGGAATTTTTGGCTTCCTGTCTAGCCAGAGATATTTTTGTCACAGGGAGAAATAATTCATTTATAAAATGTCTGAGTTGTTCAGTTGAATATTTATAAGGATATTTTTTTCTTGATCAAAGCTGAATTTGTGAATATCTTTATGGTACCAAAAAAATCTAATCATTACTTATAATTTCCTATAACCTTCTGGGTTGTAGTTGTTCATGCTCATCTTGTTTTATTACTTTTTTCTTCAGTCATGGTAATCGTGTTGTAGGAAACAAAAAGCTAGAAGAGTTATTAGACTTTTTATACTGAGAGTATTTATTTGTTTGCTGTTAAAAAAACCTGGTAAAATCTCAGCCAAAGTACTTGTTACACATTCTCTTCTGAGACAACAGATGGATGGTTTTGTGTTTAAAATCTGTATCTGTGGAAGTAAAAAAAACTATATTATGTAGCAGAACTTCTAAGCTCTTCATTACAGGAAATCACAGTGGTATGTTTGCGTTTCTTACGGCTTTGAATGTTCGCTCTGACTCACTCTGTGCAACTGTTGGGATGGATGTAGCTCTAACTTAGAAAGATTAAATCTTTTTATGCAAAGAAGCAAAGATAACAGCATATGTCTGGGTCAAACTGGAGCGGGTGGATTCCCATTAAGATATTTCTAATGTGAGCGAGTGGCTTCTGTACGAAATGAAATAAAAAAAGAACCCACAGTGTTGATTATAATGGAGGATGTAGTAGGCGGCAGTCACCTGTTCGCAGGCCGACTGTAGAGTTTCAGCCCCGACTGTCAGCATCTGACAGAGAGCAGAAAGACACTTAAGATAATTGGCTCCCATCCCTCCCGCCGTCACCTGCGGAAAGGAATTAAAATAAGAAATGGGGGGAAATGATTCTAAGCTCTCGCAGCTCGGTGCTGAATCATAAATCAGCCGTCAGTCATCACTGGCCGTGAGCAGCACCAATGAATCATCTCCTGTCACCTTCCCTTTTCCTTTTCTAAAGCCCAGCCATCTCAGTCATTAGCTCCTCTGGCCCATGAGAGGTGTTAAAGTGTGTGTGTGAGCAAGGACGGGGGGCAGGAGGGGTGGTGGGGCTGTAAGGGGGGGCTGGAGCAGAAAGAACACATGCCAAGATGATCCTTAACTGTAATAGATGTCAGAAGACGACTTAGACTGTGAGCACCGCCGAGCAGCCGGGGGACAAACGACATGTACACCGATGGTGGCGGGCCCTGCCTGCCGGGGTCTCTGCTGACAGTTAATATGCTGATGGTGTAGCTGAAGGGGTGGAGGGTGGGATGGGACATCAACCCCGTGGTGCAGGAGGGGGCGATGACATGTACGGTGTGTTTGCAGATTCATCTCAAGGAGAAACCCTCCGGTTAATACCTCTAAAGTCGGGCTGAAAAATATCAAAGGCTCTAAACAGTGCGGAGAAAGACACAGAAGAGAAATGACTTTATTTTCAAATACTCTAATATAATCTTGTTGCGCAAGGAAACAAGGAAAGCTAAAGGATGGCCAGAGTTACTAATGACCCCGAAGGCTACTCCACAAATGCAGTCTTTCAAAAAGCAATACATGTACTCCCCACACTGGAGCTGCTTCAAGCTTTCATTCAGTGGTTTTATTGCACCATATTTTAGTACAGTCTGAGCAAGGCACTAGATGTAAAGTGAAAACTCTGAAGAATCAGTGAAAACAAACCAAATCAACCCAAAAGGCATTATAAAAAGCATGCATAAAACTTTGGGATAAACCTTGGTTGCAACTTTTAACTTTGATTAAAAGTAACATTTTAATCTCAAAGAGTGGGAGACTCAACACAAAAAAATAAGTCATCAAAATGTCAGTGAAAACATGCTGAAAGTTTTCACTATCATATTTTGACATTGGGTTTGATTCATGTAATTGTTCTTGGTTGAATAAAAATAATTCACTGGTTGTGGGAAATGAAATGCCTTGTTTGGCGCCGAGGACAGAGTGGAATAGTCACATTGGTTTGTGATTAAAGAGACTTAACGGTATCTCAAAAGCCACTTGTATAAAACCTCGTTAAGATTAATAAAGTCTTAGAATCCACTGCTCAAATGATGAAGATTAGCTACAGCAGCAGAAAATCACACCTATTGTGGTTCCTAAACAGCCAGGAAAGGGAAATGGACTACTCCAATGATTTCCACTGTCACCAGATTTCAATCCATGAAATAACTTTTGAGATGTGCTGGAACAGGAGGTTCACACACAGGTGACCGTCTGCAACAACTCTTATTCTGTCAAGTAAATATTGCTCAAAATCTCTTGAAAACTATTTCTGATAAATAGCTGAATACATGTCAAAAAGAAGTGATCCAACCCAATGTTAGAAAAAATAGACAAAAAAATAAACTGAGTGTATGTTACTAAGTTACAATGTTCATAGAATATTTTCATGGTATTACTCTAAAAGTGTTTATTATTCACTTCTTACCTCCTACCTGCTCTCTTCCAACATTTTTCCCACCCACCTGCACACCTGTCTCGGTTTTTAATCTGACTCACACCCACCTCATCCAATCCCTAATCACCTCTCACAATAAACAGACTGTTTTCCTCACTGTTAAACATATTGTCTTATAACTAAAAGAAAATGACATTAGGGTTTGTTTGTTTTTTATGTAATATGTGACTGAATTGTAGCTTCTGTATTTGTTTTACGCTTTATATTGCAAAACCTATGAGACCCAGTTAAAGTTGTGAACTGGAGCACCGAGCTCAGTTTTTTGAGCAAAACATCTTGTCAATAAAGATTAATTGAATTGGACTGAGAAGCAGAATGAGGTTGCGGACGGGGAGACGCTTGCGGACGGGGTGCTCTGTCTGTGTAATGCCTCTCGTTCAGCCTTTTTTGACCTCCCGCCTTTATTTAAGTGCCGAAAGAGGCAATTTGCCTGGAGTCCGCCTGCGTTACCGTCTCGCTGCTCCATCTGAAGTAATCTGCCATTTCAGTCCCATTTTTACCTGATTGCTTCGTCAGGGACGGAACGACACCGAGGTCACGCGCTCAGATTGGAATGTAGATGCAACACAAACACCCACAGGTTGAAAATGAGGAACAGACTCAGGAAAAACGAACAAGAAAGAAAACATTTCTGACATTTTTTTAACCTGCAGCAAAGCTGATAAAAAAACATTTGAGAGGGCGAAGAAAACCACATGCAAAACAAAGTCTAAATTTGCACATCATTAGGACTTTTTGGATAAAGGTTTAACGCCTCATTTTTTTGTTTTACTTCTTTGTCATGACATTGACCCAGCTAGGTTTTAAGTAAAGTGTGTCTAATATGTTTTTCAAGTAAAGGAAAATCACAGTGACATTTATTCAGTTGCCCACAAATTTATTCTGAATAAATAGTTAAATAAAACTATTACAATGACTTTATCAAAATTCATTGCCAAACCAAAAATAAAAATAAAATTCTGCAGTAATGTTAAATTTATTCACCTCCAAAAAGGAAATGATTTTTCAAAGACAACAAATTTGTAATTTGGGTGTCGTCTCAGGCACATTGGATACAGTCGATCTCTGTTAATTGTGTTATGCAGTTGAACTGCTGATGCTAACATTTCATAGCATATTAGAAACATGAGTAAATCAAAAAGAGCAGAGATCAATTTGTTACACAAACAAAAAGACGATACAAAAATAATACAGACGACATGAATGTTTCTCAAGGTACATGGGAAAATAGTTTGCAAATTTAAAGATGAAATCAAATTAAAGGTTTATTAATTTTGAATATGAAAAGAAACAAATGTCACAAACAATGAGAATACAATAAAAATAAAAATCAGAAAATAAAACAAAAATATTTTTATAACCTAAAAGAATAGGAAGAAGTTAATGCTTATTAAATCCAATTTGACTTGACAATAGACATGCTGAACTATCAATCTAGAAAGCAGAATCCAAACATACCCCAGGTTATTGATATATGCACATCTAATCTATCTTTCATGTCACAATTTCTACACTTTTTTAAAAAATGTATCTTTACAATGTTTTTTAAGCTGTCTGCACCAGGTGAACTATACAAACGGTCTCCTGTAGGATGTCCATACATTCATCTTTAACACAACCAAAAGAAAACACCTTTTTCTGTTCTATATAATCAACTTAATGTACACACAACACATCCCACGCACAGAATCATGTTCAGTGTACAGTTCTGTTACCACTTCCCCCAACAGCACCAGATCCCCATTGTGTACCTAAAACTCTGTGACATCCATGTACTTTTGCAATAGGGATTTTTCTATAGAATTTTTCAAAACTTATTTATATTCATACAGCGTTTCAAGTCTTCATCCATACTGTTCCACAAATTCATGCCCCAGACTGCTATACACATCCTGCTCATTGCTGTACATTCTTTATGTTTTCTAAAATCCAGGGTTCCTATTAACTTGTAACCCTGCTTCTTTTCACACCTTCTTTTTTATTATTATTTTATGGTAAGTGATTCTTTCTTGCTCTGTACATTATTTGACCAATTTTAAAATCTGACCTGATTTGTTCAGGCTTAATTTTAATAATAATAAATCTGTGTGCTCTAATTATCCCGACTGCTCTTTTTTCTAATGTGCAAAGAAGCTGTAATGCATTTATATATGTTTCCCAGAATCTCTGCACAGTGATTGTAGTGTGACCACTAGACAGTATAGCATTGGAACAGTGGGTACATCACCTCAACATTGCAGAAGGAGAAAGTTATCACTGTCTGTCACTTTCATTGAATGAGCAACTTAAGTTTCTACAACATTGATTTTACTTTCCTACATTTTTTAGCTTATTTTCCCATTAATTGCACTTCACTGCATATCCTGGAAATAAAGGGTTTCACGAGTTTTTAATTATTTTTTTTCTTTTTCTGTGAACGTAGAATAAAATAAAACTTCACTTGGTGCAAAATACTGTCACAATATGTCAATTGATTAGGTTCATTTATTTTAAAATAGCAATACACCAACTGCTAACTGCAAGAATTATATTTTAAATAACAGAAAATAAAAACTGCTGTCAGAAATAGAATGTGAATATTACTGAGTGTGTAAACATTGAAAATCCTTGAACAAAGTAGAAAATGCAGCTCACCACGCACACATTAAGAACTGCACTTGAGTGAATTCTCTTAATTACATTGCGCGTTATCATCCAACATTAGCAATGTTAAGTGTTGCCAGTGGGCGACCATTGGTGGGTCAGTGGGAGGGGATCTGGATTTATTGTTGTGCAGACTGATTAAAGCTGCTCTGTTAGAGCTGATTTACCGACAAAATCAATCATCAGACCCTCAGCAGTTATTATGAAAACTAGTGATTAAACATGTTAAGCGTGACACAAATACCCACAAGGAAGCTTTTGTGTTTTTAATAGGCTGCAGATCTCCCTTGAAGAACTGAATGTATTTTTCTGAGTGTTTGTCCTCCAATCCGTCACAGAAATCAGAATATAAGTCAGTGTGTTTTTTCCTCGCTTTCTGAATAAATAAAGTTGATAAATGCAGTGACAGTGCTGAATTATTTATGCTTAGTCATGTTCTGTGTACCTTACAAGGATACTGGATGTTTACCTCCACTCTCAAATGCTGCACACTGATAAATTCAAACAGTCAAAAATTGCTGGAATATTACCATGGAACTAGTTCAGGAAACAGAGCCAAGCGATGTGGACTATAGGCACCATCCACAATTACATCAGCAGGTGAAAATAGGTCTGCAGGTGAAAATAGGTTACAGATCAGAACACAGAATATAGAAAAATAAAGTTGTAATGAACCTACAAAGATGACTACTAATTCAAAAATCAAACAGTCTTCTGGCACATAAAGCGATTTTAAGTACTCAAGAAATCTGTTATCCTTCTTTGTCTCAATGAAACTTATAGGTTACTTTTCTGAAGTTTGCAGCTTATTTTTTCAGAGCTTGTTGGCTGTGTGGCATGTTGGTGTAGCTATACTTTCAGGAAAAGGCCGTCTGGAAAACGTCCTGTTGTTAGTAAGAACTGTGGGATTAAGGATTGTTTTTTAATAGATGTTGTGTCACTGCATGTTTGAAATCCCTGGGGACCACACCTGTCAACAAACTGCAATTTAGCAGTTCAAGAACCAGAGGTCCAATTGTGGGTAAAACCTCTTTGAGCAGTTGACAAGAGACGGCATCATTTGGAAACCGTGTGGGTTTCAAATGACCAGCAGTCACTTGAGGTCACAGGCTCAACCCTGTCAAAGACAGCAGAGGAGGGAACAGGGACTGAGGGGTTATTAGCAAAACGAGAGATTTGAGTTCTGGCTGAGGAGAACCTCCAAATAAAAAAACATAACACAGCAAGCCATAAAAGACAGAAAGGGAGGGTTCAATGCAGCCAGCAGTGGCATGTTAAAAACAGATTCAAGAGTCTTAAATACTACATGGCGGTTTTTACCATCTACTGTCAGAAAGATGCTTTTCTTTAGAATCTAATATGAAATTGTTTCATAAACTTGATTTGTAGTTCTAAACATATGTTATGTGCTTTTAATCACTTTTTGTCTTGCCAACATTTATATTCCTTTTTTTCTACTTTGGTCATTGCACATGACCAAATATGCAAATTAGACAATGATGTCATCTAGTGACTTTTTTCTATTATTTATATATTTGAACTGATAACTAACAATTGAAGAAGCCAGGATTGCAAAAGGTCATCTCTAGTTGTGACTGTGGCACTAGTATCATCCCAAATAAAAGTTGACTCAAGTCTGAACAAAATGTAAAGCAAGTGTATTTTAAATCAGTGGTCATTAATTGGATCTAAAGCTCTCATCAACTCATTTAGTCTCATTAGCACCAGCTAATTAGCTCAGCATCCTTGAATATCAAAGCTTTCATCTTGTGACTGGGATTTAGCAGTTATAATCTCAGAATGTAAAATGTTCTTTTTCTGAGGATGATTCGGAAGATTAATAGCTCATCTTCATCTCTTATCTTGAGCATCAACTCGTTCTTTGGAAAGGAATCTCATTATTTTCAAGGTTAACAAACAGCACAAGAATTAAAGTGTATTTATTGAACGTCAAGATATCTTTTAGCTCAGTTTGCTGTAAATGAATTGGCACCAATGTTTGCTAAGTCTTAGATTATAACATTATTTAATGTCTTAAAATACTGCTATAGCTTTGTTATAGACAGAGGTTGTTATTTATATTAGCTTTAATGAGCATACAGTCATGCAAATATGTGAGGAGAACTAATGCTTGGCAAATAAAGTCCTTAAATGCTGCAAGGTGAGGATCTCTAGTATCCGATTCCACTGATGGTTACCAGGAATTTTCTTAACAACTCAAATCTGAAGATGGAGGATTTTCTCCATGGAAACTTTTCTCTGTAAACAAACCCTGACCTGAGTAAACTCTGAAATCAGAGACGCAGCTGCTAGCTAACGTCTACCCACTGTTACCTTCTGAACTCCAAACAAGTGTCCCTCTCTCGCCCTGATGTCCCTCGGCGAAGCAGCCAGCCAATCTTGAGTCTCAGGGTTTTGGCCTTTCACAGCCAAACCCTCCGCAGGTACGAAACGGGTCCCTGTGGTTGTCTGCATGCCCTCAAAAGAGCCAACAGTGACCACGAAGCAGTCCAGTCGGACTAATGAGGTCCCTGGATGCTAGCAGCCAGCAGGATGGCACTCAGCTCGCTGACTCAGTCCTGTCCCTCCTGTAATGTGCTGTAAGATCCTCTTCAACATGACGCAACTGTCCAGTTCTGCAGCTGTGCTGCACGAAATTGTATTTTACAGACAGACTGAGATGCCTTTACTTAAAGCTATGTGAAACAATTAGATATTGATTATAATTTTATTTCCACCTTTTCCTGTTCATGTTTGTTTTCCAATTAAGCTCATAAGCAGTAGCTCATACCTAAAAGATGCAGGCAAGAACAAAGAATAATTTTAAACCCATGCAAAACAACATTTAAGGATGCATAAATGTTTTATAACATCGTTCTGTCATGAAGTGAAGTGAAAGAGGAAGATAAAATGCAAGACTACAAAGCTTGAACTAAAATTCTCTAATAACAATAGCAGAATACTTCAGAAATTTTAATACTTATATTGCTTAATGGCATAAGAATTATGCCATTAAGAATTAAATGTATGCCTTAATTCTTAATGGCATAAATTTAACAAAATACAGGAACATTTCCCAGCGACTTTGGTCCATATTGACAAGATGGCATCAAACCGTTGCATCAGTTTGGTTGTGTATCCATGATGGCTGAAAACTGGTGACTTTTTTTTGTCATTTTCGAAAAAAAGAAAAAGGTTTCATGTTAATGAAATCAAGAAAACCTGTAAACGGTTGCCTCCAGACAGATGAGTGGAAAGACGACCTCCAGGACATAACCTACAGCAGCTCTTTCTGATCAGCTCATCTCCTAATGTCAGCCCTTTCCACAAAAAAAGCCTCCTTCAACAGGGATTTCAAGCCACATAAATGTCAGCCTGTGACACAAAATGATGACTTTGCCTGCTTACTCTCTGGATTTCAGCTCCTGGATCTGTCTGTTTTGTCCCCTGATCCTCAGCATTTCTGATTTTCCAAATGGAGATAGACAGTGGCGAGGGAGGGTCAGCACAAACACGAAGGTCAGCGCCTCACCTCCGGCCCCACGGCAAACCGTGTCAAAAAAAACAACAAAAAAAAACCAACATGTTGACACTGCTGTCATTAATTCCCATGAAAATCATAGGTTGGCAGGGAGGCTGCCACGGCTGCCTTCCCCACCCCCTCACCCACAGACAATTACAGGTCATCCATGCTCGCTGCCATGCTGCTGTTGTCTGTGGAAATTGCAAGCTGTTGCTTAAGAGCCCAGGAGAGTGACTTTAATTAAAGGCTGTAGTGACCGACTGCTGCTGGTAATCAGCAGCCGCCTGCTCTACCTGCTGCTCTGTCTGTCTTACTGCTTCCCCCATCTCTCCTTTCCCTCAGGCATCTCTCCACTTCTGATCTGCTCTTCTTTTCTGTCCACTGCCTCAGCTCAGCATCCACTGCTTTTACCGAAGCTATTTCAGGCTCCTGCCAGCAGTTAGCAGCAGCTAAAGCTGCCAAGTTCACTTTGTCAGTTGGTTTGTTTAAGATTAGAAGATATCTCAACAGTGTGGTGGATATCCTCAGCTTATTTTGGCCCTCACCATTTTATGCAGACAATCCCGAGATCTAATAGACATCCTGGAGACATCCATGCTGCCAAAAGTCTACAAAGTGCAATTTTTATTTACAACAGCACCCAGAAACTACCGGCATGGTTTTGGCTTTTCACATTTAACTCCTATTATCACGGCTTCCTTTGTGACATCTAAGTTGTTCTGTCCTCTGGCAACAAGGTTTAAGCTCTGAACGGGAAATGCATTTTTAGAGTAAATAAATAGTAATGCACCGGAGTGTTCAGCAGCAATACTCAGTAAGCTGTGTCATTTAAACAATGCATGGTTAGTACTATGAGAAGCAAAGTGTGTCAATATATCTTCCGAATCATTACACCTCCACCAGCTCAAGGTGTTGATACAGGGCAGAAGTGTTGCATTGCTTATTCCAAACTCTAATACTAGGAAAAATGTATTTTCAGTCTGTTATTGTCCCGTCTTGGTCAGCCTTCATGGATTGTACTCTCAGTGTCCCGCTAATTCTTTTGACAAGAGAGACCAACAGTGTGGTCTTCTGCTACTATAGCCCATCTGTCTAAAGTTTTCACATCTTCTCAAATTGTTATTATTGGTGCCTCAAACCAAAGACAGAATCCCCTAGCGCCACCAGATGTTTTTCACCAGGTAACAAAAAAGCACATAAATCCGTAACACCAAGCAGTTTTTTTGTGTTGTATTCGACTTCCACAGGGTTTGTCTGTGCTGTCCCTCCTCTATGTGCCCAAAGCTGTTAGATTTCAAAACAGCAAGCTCAAATCTGCCATGTAAAACTTTTATTGGTTCTCCATATGCTTTCGATGTTAGTTTGTCAAAAAGAAACAGGTGTGAGCGCAGGTAGTAGCAGTGAGGCACCCATCAGAATTTCTTCAGAAATGTTATAGTTTGAGCTGCTGTTCATCATCTCAAGTCAGTATCCCTGTTGAGGACCTTTTCATCCTCACAAACTGCAAGTCACTTTGTAGACTATTTCCCTGTAAACTCGGACGTTGGTTATGCAGGAAAATCTCAGTTGATCAGCGGTTTCAAAATGACTAGAGAGCCCAGCACAAACCAAAGTCCAACTGTTGACACACAGTCATGTGGTTTTCAGATGTACATTTATGCACAGATCATACAGAACCAGTCCATCTGGCACCAACAACCATCCCGTTTGAAGATGGTTGTTAGTGGTTGTTAGTAAGACTGTCTAAATCAACGGATTGCTCACAGTTTAATCTGATTTGCAAACGTAAAACAGAAAAAAAATTGGAATCATATTGCACCGTCTATTTTAAATGTTAGCTGGCATAGTTGTTTTGGGAACCTTAGGACTTAGTGAAAGTTTGAAAACTACTGAGATAATAAACACATACGCAGATCGGT
This sequence comes from Micropoecilia bifurca, assembly GCA_903067075.1. NCBI lineage: Eukaryota > Metazoa > Chordata > Actinopteri > Cyprinodontiformes > Poeciliidae > Micropoecilia > Micropoecilia bifurca. Next base: position 1,203 of record CAEGAF010031785.1, on the reverse strand, counting down.
GTTCAGATTACAAAGATGTCTCCAGAAAAGCAATGATGCTGAAAGAATATTTTGTGTAACTTTCACTCAAACTGCTGACAGGGTTTTGAATTGTTTTTAACACAGCCTGAACACCCAGAATCAAAAGAGTATCTGCAAATCTGCATGCCAGGTTTCCACGCAACTTTTCCTGTCCAACTCATCTCTGGGCTTCCTCGTTCTTATGGCTTTGCAGCGTAACTCGCTGCGGATGAGAGTGTTGGGTGTCTTGGCTGGTTGTGATGAATTTTCAGTTTTATTTATCAGTAATAACTCCAGCCGGCACCTCCATTTCTCCCCAGCCGTGTCCTTTTTCTGTCATGTCTGTTCTTGCCGGCTCTGTCAGTGTTGTGTCTCTGAAACATTCACATACAAACTACATCTTCTTTTTGGCCACCTCGCTCATTTTCTTCCCCTCACTCCCCATCTGCTGGATTGACTGTACCACGGGTTACATATTCTGCCCACATTTCTGCTCTCTGCTACTCGCCTCTCCTTCACATTCGTCTCCGGAGTGCCGGCCGACCGTGGGCTATTACTGTCTCATTAAAGGGAGGCTGGGGAGATGCAGCCCTGATAAATCAATCAAACTTCCTCTCGCTGTGCCAGAGGGGGAGATGGATCGAAATGGATTTTGTCCCAGCGAGAAAGTATCCCAGGGTGCACCTCTTGCAAATGGTGTCAGAGGATGTATATGCTGAGGCAGCACGCTGACTCCAACAATAGCTGAGCTTCTATTTTCATACATTTAGTGGGATTACAGTGGCAGTGGAGGGACAGTCTGTGCTTTCAGTCTGTCGTATCACACGCATGCAGTGTGCATCACAGTCAGCGAATTCCTGGTAATTTGACAGAAATTAAGACTGTCATGCAAACGGAGGTGACTCTGGTTCCACCTCTAGACGTTTTCTCTTATTTTAACTTTTCCACTGTTGCTTACATGGAGGAGATGATAGAATAATAATGTAGGGAAGAAAGAGAACTAAAGATTTTTACTAAAACATTTTAAATAGAGGAAACCTAGAATATTTCTCTTGATATTGCTGATCAGGACATTGAATCATTTTTATTTTCAACAAACCCATTAGTTAAAAGAGTAATATACATTTGTGTGTGTGTGTGTGTGTGTGTGTGTGTGTGTGTGTGTGTGTGTGTGTGTGTGTGTGTGTGTGTGTTTGCACAGGT
>CAEGAF010031782.1:0-16322 GCA_903067075.1 Micropoecilia bifurca | reverse complement strand
CTTCCTTCCTTCCTTCCTTCCTTCCTTCCTTCCTTCCTTCCTTCCTTCCTTCCTTCCTTCCTTCCTTCCTTCCATGTTCCTTTAGTTTTTCCTTTTTGTCTTCCTTTGTTCATTTGTCACTCCGTTAGTTTCGTCCTTCCTTCCTTCCATGTTCCTTTAGTTTTTCCTTCTCGTCTTCCTTTGTTCATTTGTTAGTGCGTTAGTTCATGCCATCCTTCCTTTCCTCCCTCTTTCCTTCCTCTGTTTCTCCCTTCCTTTGTTGAGTCCTTCCTTCCGTCGTTTAGCTTTTAAAGGTACAAACTGTGTTTAAATCTTTAGACTCACCAGAGAAATATCTGCTGTGAATTAGCATGAAACTCTCATATTTATATGTTAGGAATGGACCAGATTTATGTCTGGAAAAGTGTGGAATTTGGACACAAGAAACGTGCTTGAAATTTAACGAGACAAACATCACACTCAGTGTCAGCCTATCGCAGTCTTTACGTCTTATAAAGTTTAGCACAAACATGAAATCATAAAAGTCAGCCCGATGCTAACCATGTGTGTGCTTCCCTCTTCTGACAGCACACAGCAAGCAGCATTGTGTTCCTCTCACACCTTCTTTAATGGCCCGGCTTTGTTTGGCAGTCGTATGCCATACGGCATACAGACCTCTGCAAGTGTTCACAATGCCATTAATAGTCCTGACAACAGCTTAATGAGCCTCTGCCATCTGTTTGTGAAGGCTTCAGGGTGGAGGGGGAAAAAAAGGAACAAGAAAATCAGACTCAGTAGCGATTTCCAGTCGTGTGAGTGCCTCTGATTTCCACTTGAACAGATCCAAACACATGAGGACATTTTAAGTGTAGTGACTTATGTAGCGTCATCCAGCCTGAGTCAGTGACTGAGGCTGGGCTGTCTGCCCAGCATCAACAGCCTCTAAATCACGGGCTTCAGCCATCAGACCACACAACCTCGCTTTTAGCTTCCTCGCCCCTCCTTCGCTCTGTACCACCCTGGAGTGTCCTTAGGCCTTGTTTGGCTGAAGTATACACATGGCATAAGTAAGAAAAGCCACCCAGGGCTCCCTAATGTGGTGGCACGAGACACATACAAAGTTGCAGAAGACAGTGACACTAATGTGTTGCCTGGTTAATGCCGTGGCTTTAATTATGCCATGCAGGAAATTGGATTGCCTGGATTTGACGCTGCAGCGCAGCAACTTCTTAGAACATTCCTGTTTCATTTTCAGCTGGACATGGAACAAAAAACTGTGTTCATATGTCAGGATTTTTAATCTGAAAAGTATTTATACAACTTGAACCGCTTCTAGAACTGCACTGCTGATGGTGACTGAGACTTGGAGCAGCTCTTTTACTTTAATTCAGATTTGTTCTTTTTGTGGAACATTTATTTGTTGAGACGTTGCCGTTTTGGACGTGGTGCTGCTGGAAAAGGGTCTGCTTTTATTTTTTTCACTTTTTGACAGTTGCTATGATGGGAAACTTTGGCAACAAGGTGTTTTTCTTAAAACTAGGAGTAGCAGATTAGCATCTCCATAGCTAAAATTTTACCTGAACTATGACCCCAAATCTCAGGGGAGTTGAGAGGGATTCTTCATGGATGCAGAGAAGAGAGAAAACCATCTCTCCTATCGATCATAACGGTCAGGAATGGTCAGGAATGGTCAGGAATGGTCAGGAATGGTATCCCCAACTCCAACATCTTTCCACCTGGCTTTCTAACAATGTGGCTAGGCTGACATTTAAAGAGGAGCAGCAAAAGCAAATGAGATGGATTAGCAGTGTTTACCAACAACTGATTTTGTCATCCAGGACATGTCACTAGCATGTTTCCATTAATATATATTTTTTCATGTGCATTTTGATGTGTCATAATAGAAAGGTAGATGGAAATGGGAAAATTTGAAAAAAAAAAACATCCTAAATTTCGCAAAATGGTTTCTATGCTCACTTTGAATTTTCTGAAAAGGAGTTGATTTGTAAAAGGGGAAATTGAAACACATTTACCAAATTAGTTCTGACATAGTGAACTTAACTGGTGGGTCTGTGCACCACAAATTTCAAAGTCCAAATCTCCAAACAATTTTTTAAAATTTGCTCAAAATTTGCTTCACAAGTGAATGGAAATGTAGAATATCGTCTCTGCTGCCCGAACATCGAGGCGTTAGGATGTCATGATAGTCATAGAGCAACAGTCTGCAGTCAGAGGTTTCTCTGGATGTGTTGGAAGACAGACTGCTACCACAAATTGCTCCTGCTCAAAGCATCGCCATCCACAATTTCGCTTTGAAGATGCTTGGATATGAGTAATGACAACATTTAATTTTCCTTTAAGATATATGAAGCACTTTTATAGCTGAATTGAATTTAAAGTTACAACAACAAAGTATTTTTAGATATAATTTATTAGCATTTTATGTGACAGATCAACACAAGGAAGAACTTTACTATGAAGGGACAAGAAAATGAAATCAATGACTGTTTTACCCTTTTTTGAACAATATTAGAAATGCATTATGACACACAAATAAACAAATGATTCAATTACTTCCTTAGAAAATTAACATTTTATTGCCTAAAATGGAATAACAGAGCATCCCTTAAGCAAAGGCCTGATCATTTATAGCAAAGGATGCATCTGTAGCTACACAATATTTCACATCAACATGTGAAAAGCTCAATCCTTCCTGCTTGACTTAACATCAATGTGGGGCTAATATGATGAGTATTTGTTGTATTAACTGATTAATAATTGTATAGCAATAGGTGCTTTTAAAGAATTTGAACTAACTAAAGCTGCCACTTAAGGAGCTCAGAGTGGAACATATGTACAAGCAAAGGTTGTTTTTTTATCTTAAATGCGAGAACTAAATTATTTAACCATTATTTCAATAATCAGTTCATCATATTTAATCTTTTCAATTGCTCTAGATATATAACTTCTTTAGAGACACATTAAAAAAGATTTGACATTGTAACTGCAGACAAAAGTGACTATAAAAAGTAATCGCAATAAGGAATGTGTTCAAATACACTCCAGATTTGGAAACCTATATATATTTTTCCTTAAGCATCTCAATCAGGCACTTTAAATCAGAAGATTGCCATATAATATATTGTAGCTTGGGATTTGAATACGTTTGCGAGGCGCTGTATCATAAAATCCCATATGAAATAGACTGCAACTTTAACACATATATTTTGGCTGAGTTCAATTTTACTAACTTATCGACCTAAAATAGTTCCCCAGAACTGAAAAACTGTACCAGTGTTTTTGCAATTTCTGTTGGGCATAAAGTGGAGCGAGCTTTTCTGTGCTTGAACAATATCTGCAGACTGATTGTCATATGAGGAGATTCTTCCCTGCATTCCTTGCCAACAGCAGACGCGAGCCAAATCTAAGAAATGCATCTGTTCTGCAGCGGTGAAACACAGAGCCAGGAAATATGTTGGACATCGTCTTAGTTTGTACGACAAGGGACGGATATTGAAATGCCTTCAACAGAAGGAGGGACATCTGGTCATCTTGTGTGCATCTAAAACCTTTTACCTCACTTTAATAATGGTATTTTGCATTCATAAAGTAGAAAACACAATTCATCTCTGTTTCGAAGTCTTTGTTCTGGCCTTACTCATACAATAAAGGATCCTTCAAAGGAAAATAAGGAGGTGATATGCATGTTTCTTTTTCGTGGTCACTTGTCTGTAAAAGATTTGATCAGGATGAAAAAGATTTCAAAGATTTTAGGCGCAGTGCATGTACGTGCAAATTGCAGATTAATTACAGATAAGAGTCACTGTGCTGAAAACGGTTTGGTGGGATGGAGGTGGGCGGCTGGTGGTAAATGTTTGGTGTGGGCAGCAGTGATGGTGGTCTCTCCCTCTCTCTCTCTCTCCTTCTTCCCTCCCTTTGCTCCCTTCTTCCCAGTGTCCCGTTGTCCTCAACCCATCTGTTCCTGCTTGGCCTCCCAGGCTTTCCATCAGGTAGGCCTCAGAAACTGAATGCTACTCTAACTTATGGCATCTGAATATGTATGGTTGAGGAATCTATGTCCATCTGAATGTGATTTTGCAATATTTTGTCTGTAATTGATGGCAAACACTCCTCTTGAGCTATAAGTGTGGTGAACTGATTGAATGTAATCAGATAAAAACCTAAAATGATAAAAATGGATGCATTTTTTTTCCTTCTGTTGGACAATTTATTTCCATTTCTTTAATCATTCTCACCTCATTTTTACTGAGTCTATAAAAAGCATTCACTCTTGTATTTTTTAACCTTTTGGGTCAGGATCAACAAAAAGCTTCTTTTTTTGTTTCATGAATTACAAAACAACCTTTAATGTCAAATTGAAATCTGATTTCTACAAAATTAAACCGAATTAAAAATATTTCACATAAAAGAAGTGATTGCATGATTATTCTCCCCCTTCAAGTCAGTATTTAATAGATGCCCATCTGGATGCTGGAGTTTTCCTCCATTCTTCCTGTTAAGATTTTGCATCTCTGTCAGGATAATGACATCTAGGTTTTGACTAGGCCACTCCAGGACATCCACCTAATCGTCTTCAGACTATTTCTGTGTAGCTTCAGCTGAATATTTTGGGATCTCCTGTCGTGTTCAGTGTCTCAGCGGCTCTGCAGAAATCTTCATCTTTCAACTTGTTGAGTTTTTTTTTTAAGTAAGCTTGAATTCTTCCAATAGATGACGGAAGCAGAGATTAAACTATCCACAACAGACTTATATATTCAGCATCTTGCTGCAAACACTGAAGAAACTCCCTCAACAAGTCCAGTGGATATAGCATCAAAGTTCTCCAGCTGTTTTGAGCCTGTAAAAAACGTCTACCTCTGTTCAAGGGTGGCTGATTATTACTACAATGCAAGTGTGCAGGGACAGCAACAACAAAAATGATCAACATGCCACACTCAGACCTTTGTCACTGTGGGAATCTGCACTGCAGCTGGTGTAGCATGAATGACAGACATAGAGAAGGACAAACAGCTCCAAATTGTGCCCATCCTCGACAACAAGGGAAAAGGAAGACATTATTTGTATTTTGCTTTCTCTGTGCATAATTCCTTCTGATTACACTGCAAAAACAAAATTCTCACCAAGTATTTCCTGTTTGGCTGCTGGTGCAAATATCTCAGTACCGTTGAAATAAGACAAAAACTAACAATAAGTAACTTTCCACTGGGTCCCATATTTTTTATAATCAATATTAAGAAATTATTGACTTAAAACAAGTTCCTATATCTTGCTGAAAAGTAGCTTGTAAGTTAGTTTTGTGTTATTTCAAGTGCACTAAGATATTTGTACTAGAAACTAAACAAGAAAAACTTCTAAAGATTTTGTGTTTTTGCAATGTGAGGAAGTGTTTAGGCCCGAGTGAATAGCTGCCAGAGGAGATTAAAGGATTTCTCAAACATGCATCCAAGAATCAAAGCAACACTCCAGGTATGTTTTTGATGAGGGAGTAACATTATAACATGATATAAAGCTCAAAAAGAGTCAATTTTACATAATGCCCCTCCTTTAAATGTTTCAAATGATAAAACTAGCTGCTCTAACTCTAAGCATTGATATCATCAGATGAGTAAGAGACTGAAAATTGATAAATAGATTACATGGGAAAAATAATATTTTGACATTGTAAAAATATTATAAGTTAAATAATCTGCCAGTGGAACTAGTATTTTTTATTTTTTACAATTAAAGAATGCTGCTATGTCATCCTGAAAAGTTTCTTGTTTTGTCTTTTTTAAAGAGTACTAAGATATTTGCACTAACAAAAAATACTTGGTAAGACTTTGCGTTTTTGCAGTGTCAATTATCAGACTATCATCAACAAGCAAAAGGTTTTTCTGTGCTGGGAAAACTTTCACACACAAGGCTGAAACTGATGGTAAATAGCAGAAACGTTGAGACAAGATAACGGAAGCCGCCTTGTGCAACGACGATTTAACTGCAGACATGCTGGTGGCAGCCGTGTCGTAACCGTGTGATGTGAAGTTCTGGTGCAGGATAACGACGCTGTTCCACAGAAAGAGGCCTACCTGAGTGTGGCTGATCCCCAGGTGGGTCCAGGCGGAGAGGTTGTTGTCGAACGGCGGCTCTGCTGTGGAGCATAAGGAGAGAACAGGACAACATCTGGGGGAAGAAGAAAATAGCAGGGACCTAATTGTTGATTACCAAGAATTCAGCAGCATGACCACCTTCACACTGCAGGGGGTCCTTCAGTGTTGTCATTATCCAGCCACTTCCTAATGGGCTGTATAAGTGGTGTACAAGGCCTTCATCCTGTGTGAAGGTGGTCTTAACTGACACTACCAAAAAGATCACCCTCTCTAGTGCATCACTGGACTTCAGCTTTAATCATACCACACATTTGCTCTGGCATTGTTTCAATAAGCTTCTGCAGTGTCACAACATTTATTTCCAGCCACTGATTTTTCATCAACATCTTGTACTGATGATGGGAAAGTCTGACAACTGAGCAAAACCTGCTCCAGAAAATCACAAAGATTCCCATCCGGGCTAAGATCTGAACTCTGTGGAGGTCGATCCATGAGAAAATAATGTCTCATCCTCCCTCAACCGCTAATTCACAGTTTCATTTTGGAATATCCTCGTGTCTATGCTTAGAGTAAGAGCAGCTAATTTAAACCACCGGCAGGCAGGACACAAACTACATTGAATTAAAAAATGCTAAAATGTGTTTATTGTGATATTTTCTTTTAGGTTCAATCTGATCAACAAAAGCAGTGTTGTTATAAACTCTGTTTATTATTAAATATCCAAGGGCTTCTAACTGTTGCCTTATTAAAAGAGAAATAGAAAACGTCCCATTACGGGTGATCAGTTTTCTATTTTGTTGACCAAATTCTCCTCAACATGAATTTGTGGTCAGGAACCAAGTAAAATCATTTTAAGGGTCACAATCGGCCCCCAGGTCACACTTTGGACACCTCAGGTACAAATGATACAAATATATTTTGGAATAGATGACTAACTTATAATATAAAGTAAGAAATTGATGCAAGAATTTAATCAGTATGTCGCAGTTTGTAAAGGTTTGCTGGGTAAACACGGAAAAATATTGATGTAATTTAGCAAATATAGTTTTCATATGAAAAATAAATGCTTCAGTAAATTTAATTGGTCATTAGGAACAAAATGTATTTGGTTTTGTTTGGAAAATCCACATTCTTCACTTTTTTTTAACTTTGATGTGAACCATAAAAACAGAGCGGCCTTTCTCAAAAACTAAATCTGTTTGGGAACATATTGTGGTTGCTTGTTCCCCAGAAACATTTTGAGTCCTCGTTTCAGAATAGCAATTTCTCAACAGTTTCTTTTTATTAATTCTTTTCAAATCTGAAGTGAAAATTTCCCCTTTGTCGTGGGTCTGATTACCAGGCATTAGACATTTTTACAATGTGTTTTCCTATTTTTTGCACTAATCTCACTCACTTTATCCAAGATTGCAAGAAAACACAGCCCAGTTTTAGCGTATATTTTCCTTTTATATTCCCAAGTATAACTTAAACGGATCTCTGCTTTGCGATTATGGTCCATACAAGCCATGAGACATATTTAGTGGTACCTTTGAAGCAATGTGCAGAAAACTGTAAAATGCCAGATTTGCCACCTCTTTTATTAGCCTCCTTTGCCCTAAGCTGAGTGTGTCATTATTACTGTGTTTCATTTTTTATGTCCAGGTGCGTTTCTGCTATGCTGCTGCGATTGTTCTTTATGTATCACTCACCACTTTAATAGCTACAAAGTCTCAGAATTGGTCAGGACCGCCAGCATTTTTGATGTGTGCTGCCTCCTCACGGTCTTCAGGTTGTTTTCATTAATGGCAGGCGGAGCCTGGTGTCAGAAGGTGGTCTCCACGCTGGACTTGTTTCTTACAATGCTGGACTCAGTCATTACCAAAAATAAAATAAAATAAAAAGAAAGCAAGAAGAAGGAGAATATTAAAGTCACCACACAGCTAATAATGGGATTAAATGAAAAAATGTGGTAGTTGAGTAAATGTGTAGTTGCTTTAGTCCAAAACCTCTGCAGCAATGACCCAGCCAACCGTCCACTGGCCATTTGTCCATCCATCCATTAATCCAACCATCCATCCATACAATGGGGGCCAGTGATTATCTTGGGATGTTACACCAAAATGATGTTTATTACAATGTAAAATATGAAACCAAACCAAACCTAAAGACATTAGTAAAAGATAAATACTGTCAATTTGACTAAAGTCAAAGAGATGAAGAAAAAAACTGCTTCAGCAATCAATGCGATATAAATCAAATCTTGAAATTTCTGTTTGGCTCTTTACGATGATGATAAGGTTCATTTGGCTCTTAATGCTGAACTGGTTTGCCACCGCTAACATGACACATTTTAGCAACAAGGCAACAAGTGATTTATGCCATAAATATACAAAAACCAATTACGGAACAAAGGCCATCAACAAAATCATCAAGTAAATTTACATCAAATATTGTTGATTAATGCTCCATTACCTAGGAATCAAATGCAACTCTAAACAGGTGGGTTTTTGACTTTAATTTAAAGGAATTCAATGTTTCGACTGTTGTTTTCTAGAGGTTTCTCCCAGATTACAGGAGCATAAAATCTAATGCTGCTTCTTCATGTTTGGTTCTGGTTCTAGTTGACTAGAACTAAAAGACCTGAGGCATCTGGAAAGTTGATACAAAACAGCAGATTTTTAATGTATTTTGGTGCTAAGCCATTTGGTGATTTATGAACTACCAGAAGTATTTTAAAGTCTAGTCTGAGCTACATGGAGTCAGTGTAAGGACTTAAGAACTGGGGTGATTTGCTCTATTATCCTAGTTTTAGTGAGAATGCAATCAGCAGTGTTCTGGGTTTGATTTTTTTAGGCAGACCTGCACAAACACTGTTGAGAAAATCAATGCAACTGAAGATAAAGTTTCTCAAGATTTTGCTGTGACTTTCTCCTTTTAATCTTGGAAATGTTGTTCAGGTGATAAAGGCCGTCTTTGTGATTTTGTTTATGTGTCTCTGAAGGTTCCATTCTATAAGGACAGACAACTACTGCAAACATCCATGTTTTTGATTCTTAATCCCAGCAATATTATTCAGGATAATAGAAAAAAGCTAATAACCCAATAAGTGATGTGAGTTTTTTTACACAGAGAGTGCTTGACTTATAAAAGAGGAAATCTCAGCTTTTTGCTAATATTTATAACATCCCAGTGAAGCAAAGAGCACCTTGAAACACTGAGTGGGGTTGAGCACTTATGTCTCATCCTCAGACTTATCTCAACAGGGTTCATGTCCCACTAATGGGGTCACTACTGTCTGGCACTGTATACCCTTTCCCATTCGTCACACCCTCCATCACACCAACACACAGACAGGCAGACAGGCAGACAGACAGACTGTCTGAAATGGCCTCAAACTCACAGATGTCTTCCATGCATGCACACAGACCAGTCTGCACAAGAAAACATAATACGCAAACTGTGGCAGCGCCGTTACCGCTGAGCACTCAAAAGCATAAACACTGGTTCATTATCAAGCCCTCCCTCATGTCCTCAAAGCCAATTAAAGCAGACAGAAAATTAACACAAGTTAGTGACCATAAAGACAGGCTGGATGTTTGGGCTTTCTTGTGGGAAAAATCATTTTGTAAATAATTGGGGGGGGAGGGAATAAACGGGGACAGTTTAAACTGGGAGCTTATCTTCGGCTAATTGCAGAGATACGGAGCAGAGGTTTCTGGGTGAAGTCGCCATGATGCTCCGTTCCAGATGTTGAGAGCAGCAACGGACGACCAACGAGCGTTTCAGGATGAATGCGTGAGCCGAGAAGAACGAGAGCTTTGATAAAACTGAAACATGTTTTCACTGGCAGAGATGCATCCAACCATCCATCCATCCATCCATCCATCCATCCATCCATCCATCCATCCATGCATCCATCCATCAATCTAACCAAATATCCAACTATCTAACCATCTACCCAATCAACCATCCATTCAGACATACATCCAACCGATGGACCAACCGACTAACTGACCAACCAACCAATCATTCATCCAACCAACCGACTGACTGACAGACCATCCATCCATCCATCCATCCATCCATCCATCCATCCATCCATCCATCCATCCATCCATCCATCCATCCATCCATCCAAGCTCCAGTTTAAATGTTAATTTATCCAGATTTTTCCCTGACAGCACAGCTGATGCTGTGTTTCATGTTCATATTTATGTAGTTATTGAAGTTTCTGGCATCCCAAATCTCTTTGGACTTTGGAAAAGGTTTAGCGTAATTATAAACAGCGGCGTTGTTACACGAAATGTGGTCGTCATGAGCAGGTGTTTAACGTCAGCGTTCGCAGATGTTGAATTTGTGGTAACATGCTGTAAATTGCTGTCTGTCCCCCCAGCCCCCAATTGCCAGAGAAATATGAGGAAGCAAATTGGATTTCTTGCCAACATCAAGCCATAACTGCAATCTGACACAATGTCTTTGATTAGTAAGGCTGTTATGATTTTACAGGCCAGTACGTAGAAACCATAGAGCATGTTTTACATTACGATGCTAAATGAACCGAGCCCTTATGTTCTTGCGGTGCATTCAGGCCACCAAAGAGCTGTGTGAATTCTGATATTCACGAGCTTGACAGTGCCAGGAAGATAAACCAGCGAGGAAATTAGAGGACATTTTAATCATAAATCATTTGTGCTGCAGTGTACAACAGTCAGATGGATTTCAACACTTCTCCTTGGGAAAGTGGATTTTTTTTCCCTCCAATCTTTCACAACCTGTGACTTACAGGCTGTTTCAAAGAAAATGAGGCTGCCAAACATCACTATAAACTCCATAAATATTTGTACGGTCATGTGGTGAGTGCTGTGCCCTTGGATTGCATAAGTGATGCTAAAATACTCGCGTTTTGCAATCAGATATTCAAAGACCAAGGTTTTGCTCATAAATACATTAAAGGATAGATTCGTCTTTTTCTTCTTTTCTGCATTTAAATTATGTAATAAATTGTGATAAAATTGTTTTTTATTTGCAACAAAAAAGTCTAAATCAACTTAAACTGCAGCTGGAACTTTTCTTTATTATTTAAGTCCTTATCACTATTCAGAATATCTGATGTTCTCTTATTTTTACCATACCAGGTTCTTCAGTGATGAAAGATCAGTTACAGGCTTTGGTTCAATGGTTTCTTTATTTGTGTATGAAAGCTCTGAAAGTGGCTTAGAAACCTTAGAAATAGCTAAACTACATATTGATGACTTTGGTTCTATATATCTAGATATTTTAAGTTCAACTTTAAGTTGTCAGATAGTTTCAGTTTTGGAGTTTTTTTGATTCAGTTGTTCAGGCAGTAATCAGATCTGGTCACGTCTGTAGAACTTGAACCAAAAAAACGTGCTTGGACAGCAATAAATGGGAAAGTTATGGATTTGAAAACGTTTGGAAAGTTTTCCATCCTTTATAAAATGATTGAATATTTCAAAGCTGGGTTTTTAGGGGGGGTTGACTTGTTAGATATTAACATTTATTTATTGATGTGAAAAGTAATTTTACACTGAAATATTAACTGACAGGTGATACCAGTTTTCCTGACTGGTCGTCCTTACAAATATGTTTCTCCACTCCTGGTCTGTTGGACCTTTTTCAGCTTTTCCATTCTGGATTTGTTTTTGTTTAGCGATTAATCACTTTAATAAAGACTTAAATATGTCACTTCTTAGAGTAAAACAGCAACTGTAGTTTTGATTAATGCAAAACTAAAGTAAACACTTGTGTTTATTGAAAATGACAGCAAATCCAGTACAGTAATGTGTAAGACATTATTTGTGGACTTCACTGACAGACTCATTGGTTTAAGATCATATTTTACAAATGTTTGCACCAACTAGACAACTTCGCCAGCAGCCAAACAAAGACCCGCCATGTGTTCTCTCCTGACAATAAGATATGCACTGTTTATTAGAATTTATCTATCAGAGCAAGTACAAATATTTTGTTTAAACTATCCTCCAAAGTAAAATAACCCTATGTGCGAAATAAAAGTAAACCCTTGCTGGTTCAGGTTTTAGAAGGGAAATAGCAACAGCAGAGGCACCTGATTGACTCATCATCAGTGTGAGCATGTCAGGAGCTGCGCTTTCATTACAAATGTGCTCAAAACTTTGTCAATTTTGCAATTGGGTTGTTTCCATTAAATAAAGAATCTATTAAAATCACACGTGAATAAGTTTGTTCACACACTGTCATTAAAAAACATACCATGATCGTCCAACTACGCCAGTGGCAACATCCGGTTGCTAATCATGTGACTTGTGCCATGCGAAAAAAAGTTTTTGTTGCAGCCTTGCAAAATAAATCAATTTCGATAAGGCCCAAAAAGACTATCTCATCTCAGCATCAAAACATTTTAACGAAAAACAAGATTTTCTTTTTTTTAAAATGTTTTCATTGCACGTTTCCATTAAGCAAGTTTATTTCAAATGTCAGATTGTGAAGTTATATGGTCATTGGAAAAGCAGCTTATGGAAACATTTGCAGCAAAGTACATGTGTGATTTATTACAATGCCAGGACGGAAAGGCTCTGTAACTGTAACGTTTCCCAACAAACTCAATATCTTATGTCTGTTGGTATTTGCACAGTTTTACTGTCACTTTTTGAAATTCACCAATATACATGCACAATTTGTAATTTCTTTACTTAATTGTACATTTCTTTGGATTGGAGGATCTATTTTTAATAACTGCACAGTATTGTGTGGTGTAAAGTTGCCCTTTGTCTTTACTTTTAGTTTTGTTTTATCTACATAATTTATCTACATGATTGATTCTGTTGCACTGGAATATCCCCACTCTGGAACAATGGAGGGCATTTCTATTCTATTCTATTCTATTCTATTCTATTCTATTCTATTCTATTGCTCTTCCTTAGGTTTTTAGGACCCACCATTCACCGCCTCTGCCTTCTTATTCTTATCCAGTTTTGAAATGAGGTCATCTCGAAGACAAATTGGTCGAATTTCATTCAGTTGGTTTTACAAACATTTAGAGGGCAGGAACACAGTGAACCCAGCCACTGAATAATATTTATAGTGCCACCTTTGCAGCTCAAACTGTGTGTTTTCTTGTTCTGCGGTATCAAAAAGAAAGTCAGGAACAGTTTGACATCTGAAGCCAACAGAATATCACAGAGCATTTTCAATCCAAATACTAAATCCTCACATGGAAACATGAAGGAGGCCGTGCAGTATACAGATGATGCCAGTGATAATTGTGTAGCAGGTTGTTTGGACTGGCTGTGTGTCACAGTCGGGAGTCCTGGCTAAATATTTACTGGCTGCTGCAAAGGGGTTTAGGAGGCATACTTGGCCTTGCTTGTGTCTCTGGTTCAGGCGCAAAGACACGAGGAGAGTCTAAGATGTTGAAACCATCGTCACCAACAGATGTTGTCAGAGGGAGGCCTGACGATCGCGCCTGACCCTTTTACCATTTAGGGGGTCCTCGGACTGATACGAGTGTTACTGACCCAGAGGCCATGTGTGGCATGTTTGGGGTCTGCAGAATATATCCCAAGCTTTAACCTATACAACAGAGCCAATTATAGCTGTGAAAGGCCAAACAATACAATCCATCAGTCAAGCTTCTTTGGTAAACAGGAGTGGGCGGCCCGGGTCCGGGTATAAACTCCCAGTCTCAGAGAAGCTAAGGGTCAGCGGAGCTGTTTGATTGTCTAATTGGGGGAAGGCCAAACTCCATCTTTTATTCTTCATGTGACAAAATAAAGGGTCAGAGCAGAATATAATCACAAGCATACATAATCTCCAATACAATGTTTTATTTTGTTTCTTTTTATTTGTGCATAGTCATTTTCTGACTTTTTTCTCATAAGCAACTACCTGTCTTTCATTAAAGGTTATTCAGGTTTTATGAAGATCCTTTAAAGATTTCCTTTAATATTTGTTTACATTTTAACAAATTTTCACCTCATTTGTTTTGTTTATTACTGTTTTTGTTTGTTCTTTATTCTGACCGGTCAATCATTTTGCAGTGAAAGTTTCGTACTAAGTCTATCAATGAATCAATGAATGAAAACTTGTAATACACAATTAATTAATTGTCCACATGGTAAATTAAATTGAGCTTGATCATTTCCTTTATGATGATTAAGCAAGCTTCAATAATACATTTTATTTATGGCTTCCATTGTTTGTGTTTTTTGTTTCCATATTTTTTTATTGTTTTTGGTTGCTGTGTTTTATTTAGGATAGTTAAAATATCTTTCAGTTCCAGTGGAAATTGTTCTGTTGAAAATTAAACTTTGCTGGTTTTTGAGAGAACAAATTTGCATTATTATGCCATTTTCAATACATTGCTTGAAATTGCCTCAAAACAGCAATATTACGATTTATTGCAGTAATTACAGGGACAATTTTTCATCTGGAAAAAATGTTTTATTGTGACAGGTCAATCAATGCAAAACTTTGGAAAGTATTCTTCTGAATGAATTTTAGGCTTTTTTGTACTAATAATTAGGAATAAAGACATAAATTTGGGCTACACAGTGGTGCAGTTGGTAGAGCTGCTGCCTTGCAGCAAGAAGGTTCTGGGTTCAATTCCCAGGCCTGGTCTTTCTGCATGGAGTTTGCATGTTCACTCTGTGCATGGTGGGTTTTCTCCAGGTACTCCGGTTTCCTCCCACAGTCCAAAAACATGACTGTCAGGTTAATTGGCCTCTCCAAATTGTCCCTAGGTGTTAGTGTGTGTGCATGGTTGTGTGTTTCCGTGTTGCCCGGCGACACAGAGACCCTGCAAGAGGCGGCGACGCTGCCCCTCACCTGGAACGCCAGCTGGAGAGGCACCAACAACCCTCCTGACCCCACCAAGGGAAAAGGCTGTAAAGAAAATGGATGGATGGACAATAAATTTGCTTCAATTTCACTAATTATGTCTGAAAAATCCAGCATATACATTTGCTGAACTCCAAAATAGTGTTTGTGCCAAGTTGGTGGTGCCTGAAAAGCTGCTAGTTGACCTTCCTGCAGTGGACAGAACAATCAGCTGATGCTGCTGCTCGTCTTCTGTCCAGAGTCTGGATTTGTTTCTGCTTCTGAAAGATCCGATTTTCAGAAACCTCTCATCGTCTGTGACATTTTGCCCATGCATGAACTGAGAATGAATGAAAAAGCTGAAAAATACAAAAGAACAACTCTAAGAGACCAAGAGAAAATGAACAAAAACTCATGAGGAAGACCAGTTTAAAAGACTGAACCAATGTGTTTTAAGACTTTTGCATAGTTTATTTCAATGTGTGTGTGTGTGTGTGTGTGTGTGTGTGTGTGTGTGTGTGTGTGTGTGTGTGTGTGTGTGTGTGTGTGTGTGTGTGAGTGTGTGTGTACATCACATCTCAAACAGCGCAGCTCTACAGGCACAGAAACACCTAATGAATGTGTGTTTGTTCTCCAGACCCCACACACATTTGTTTATTTGAACATGGGATAGTGTTCCTGAGCTGTTTTATCCTGCCCATGTTTGCCACTTAACACATGCACCGCAGCGTCGGCCTGGTCGGCACTGCGCTCCACTTTTCTTTTTCTCTTTTTTTCCCCCCTCCTGCTTTTTTTGGAGAAAATTATAACTCTGCTCGAGAATAATGACAGACAAACAAGCTTTATCTTGTAGTTTGTGGACACAGTGTTCCCCTTTGTTACTGTTCGGTCTTCATTATGGAGCTGAGTTATAATCCAAACAGCCCCGGAGCGAGTTGTGCCAGAGGCAACGGGCCAAGGGAGATTGGCGGTCGGTTTAGTGTCAATGATGTGGTGATGTGGGTCAGGGACAGCAGCAGCAGTGGTCATTGCACAGTGGCTAAGAGCCCAGGGAGACCACCGGGGAGGAGGCTTTCACTCTTTTGCTCAGTCAATCACTCACACATGTGAATGATTCAAGCAAACATAAGCAGACACTTCCTCACACCTTGACATCATAATTTAAAGCCAACCTTAAAATAGTACAAGTTTTCAGTTCAAAGAACTCACAGCTTAACAGTGGTGAGTAAACTGCAAAGGATTGCACAATGTTTGACTACTACTAGACCTGGTATCACTCATTTCTGTTTTCTTTTATTGATGTTTTGTCTATGTGAGCATCTCTCACCTACTTCAAAGATCCCACACAATAAAAATGCCAGTGTTGAATTAACACCCAAAAGTGTCTATATGTGTCCAAGTCAGCTGGTGTTAAAGTAACACTTTTGAAAGTGTTAA
>CAEGAF010031781.1:0-22625 GCA_903067075.1 Micropoecilia bifurca | reverse complement strand
AAGGAGCTCAGTGGGTGAGTCACCTGAGAGGGCTGCTCTGTTGAAGGGAAACTTGGTTGCCATGGAGATCAAATGATGTATGAAAGAATCAAAGAAACGCTCCAGGTATTTTTTGGGCATCATGTAAAGCTTGATCAAAATCAAAAGGTTGATTTTAAGTAATACCACTCCTTTAGTCACATTTTTTTTTCAGGCACAGATTAAAAATCATGTACATATTCCTATTTCAAATCAGTAGCAGTATGCTGTCCTGGGAACACACACACACACACACACACACACACACACACACACACACACACACACAAAAGATTTCAGAGGAAAAGAGGCATGTACTCTAGCATCTCCTAGTGTCCATCTGTACACATCCCAAGTGCGGTCACCTTCTCATTACTCTAAGGTGTTTTTGTATCTGTGCCAAAAAGTTGCACTTCATATCTACTGACCAGAAAACCCTCCTGCACTGTTTCTCTGTGTCCCTCTCTTTCATGGCCTGAGGGAATCTGACTAGGATGTTGTTTTATGTATTCATTTCTTCTCGACACTCTTCCATAAAGTCCACATTGGTGGACGACTAATGGTTGTTCTATCAGCAGTTTCTCCCACCCGAGTTGTGGATCTCTGCAACTCCTCCTGACTGTTTTGTCCGGTAATCAGTGGGTCGCCACTTCGAGCCCCCTGCTCTGTCCTCCTCCGTCGTGTTGTTCTTAAGACACTTGACCCACCCTGCCTGCCGGTGGTGGTCAGAGGCCTCCGGTGGCGCCGGCCAGCCTCGTCCGCTGAATGTACTGTGAGACGCTTTGGAGTCCTCTGGACTTGATAAAGCGCTACGCCAGTTCAGTACATTTAACATGTAACATAAAAGCTGAGATGATTGGAAAAATGATCAAGCATATTCAACATATAAAGGAAGATGGCAGCTTACTGAAGGTTGTCATTTCCTGTCTTAAACAATTTTGTCTAACATTAGCTTAGCAAAAGCGCCGCAGCAAATTCAAGTTGGTGTCCACTCCCCACCCGTTCACCTCTTTGATGGCGCTGCCACCCCTCCCTTCCTTCATTCCTTCCTTCCTTCTTTCCTTCCTTCCTTCCTTCCTTCTTTCCTTCCTTCTTTCCTTCCTTCCTTCATTTCTGCAGGCGACAGCACTTTTTTTGGCATTAAGTTTATAGTTGCAAATAGGCGCCAACAATCCCACCGTGCTCTTTGACCTCTCTGCCAGCCCGCGCCGACCTGGAGCCCAACCGCTCTCTGCCACTCGGAAGCGCCAGCTGCAGCTTAACCTACATGTTGAACTAGTTTCAGGCAACGCATCGGCGAGCGCCTGTATCAGGATTCAAATGGGTCAGTCTTGTCGCAATACGCAGTTGCGCTCGGGCGTGCGCGCGCGTCCGCACGCACTCACACAGGTACTGTAGAGGAACTGGGACAAGCCACATGCTGCTTCACAGATTTCTCTGCACCTGGGACAAGAACAAGACCTTCACTCGTCGTGTGTGTGTGTGTGTGTGTGTGTGTGTGTGTGTGTGTGTGTGTGTGTGTGTGTGTGTGTGTGTGTGTGTGTGTGGCTCTGAAGGTGAAGCGCGGGTGAATCAAGATGTCTGGGTTCCACCACACTGGCTTTCCTGATGAGTTTGAAAGTGTTAGAAAGCCACACGCGAGAGGTATTTCGTGTGTGTGTGTGTGTGTGAGTGTGTGTTGTTTTTGAGGGGGAAGATGAGGAAGCATTATGTAGATACAGTATCTTTTATGCGAGCCGAAGTCATTGCAAGTCTTGCAAGGCAGCTCTCAATCTCCTGCACAGCCGCCCACCCCCAGTCCTCCCACAATACACCGGAGCAAGGCGGCTCTGTGGGGGATGAGTAATGCACGCGCTCCTTGTGGGGGCTGGCGTCCGTCCGAGGGAATCTTTCTTTTTGTTTGTTTCTCATCTTTTTGGCCGTTTGATTACCGTTTGCTCTTTTAAGCGAGGCTCTCGCGGCAGACCGCACAACAAGGCTGCTCTCACGTATCGACTGAGCCGCCGTCCGTCGAACGCCTGAAAATGTCACGCAGATTTAAGAAACGACGTTCCGGCCTTATTACGCTTCTTGACCTTTTCCTCGTGGTATCTGCCTGGCGTTTAAAATTCCCCGCTGGCGACGTTCCGCTGCGTCGACGCTCGTGGCCCGAAGACACGTTCGGTGCCTGTCACACGCTGAGGAATTTTCAGAGGTAGTTTAATTGAATTTCAGCGATTGTGCGACTCCGTCGCGAGGCGGGCTCAAACTGAATCCTCTGCTATTGTAAGCAGCATGCCCTGCAGTGCACATAGAGTGCGATGATAATCTAGTTTTAGTTTTTGCATCTCTCTGAGCTCCTGTGTGCTTGCAGAATGGAAGCAGGAGAAGCTGAGGGGAGCAGGAGGGGTAAAAAGAGCTGATTTGAATGCTTTCGGTTGTACCCAAAGATAAGGGTTCACAATGCCAACACCTGAGGAGTCTCACTCTGACCACAAATGCATCTCTGTCAGCTGGAGCAAACACAGTAAAATGTACAGTTTGCCATCTTTACTGCATCCTAGAAACTTCTTCAATGACATCTCAACTCAGGATGTTTTGCTAACCCAGCGTAGGGGAGGTTCTGCTAAAGCCTTAGAAGTAAAGAAATCTCTTATCGTCTTCATTTAGTCTAAATGGTTTAAATAAAACAACATTGCTGCAATCCACCAATGACATTTCAGTGTGCTAAAAGTCAACTTTGAAATAGAGACGTTAACCATTTATTTAAGTTTTTAAAAAAAAGTCATATTTGCATTATGATTGCAATAATTCATCATATAGCATCTTACGCATCAAATATTGCAAGTTTAGCTTTTTATTACATGAGGTGTTATTCGTAAAAATGTAAATTTGATCATTCTGGTGTTCTTGGAGGCCCCCTGGTGGCTTGGAAGTCTTGATCAATATAAATGTCTTTGTTTCCTCAAAAGGCCAAGCAAAGGCATTGACTATCCTTTACAGTATTTTATTAACATTTTTATACACAACTAATGTAAAAAATAAAAAAAATCCCACGACTAATGTCCAGGAAGATCAAAAATGATGACACGGTTGCCATAGTTACATATCAAGTTTGTCCCCCGGGGTGCGCGGCGTGTCAATGACACTCAGGTTATCGGTGTCATCCAGTTTCGTTTGCGATTGTCATGGCTCAGCAGAACGGCTCAGTTAAGTGTGGTGGCTGCAGCTGCTGCTGCTGGTGGGCGGCCCCGGCTGCTGTGGAGCAGAGCAGAACACAAACATGCTTTCTGTCAAAGAAATTCCCTGCAACACACTAAAAAGGACCATGTTTGTTCATTTTTTACTCCAAAAAACAATGATTTAACCTAAGTTTGGTTTTGCAATTTAAAGTCAAATCAGTCTATGCCACTAAATAGAGAGTATTTATATTTTCTCCCTTAATTTTAAAATAACCAGCCGTTTTTTTTTTGTCTGAATTTATGTAACTGATTTGGGCTTTGTTCCCTTTAGATTCACAGAGCAACTTTATTTACTCGTGTGATTGGAAGTAACGCTCGAGTGTTTAGAGATTTATTCATGAGAATCACACTTGCATAAGTGACTGTGCACAAAAAGAGCACCGATACAACATGTGCTGCGGGGCAAATGCTCTCCCACCAACATTTACGCCTCTTCTTCCATCTCCCACTGGCCACCTCCCCTGCAGAAATATCCAAATCATCCAGAGAACCGCGCTAAATATGTGTAATCGCCTCATTTCCGTCTGTATTTACCCACAAAAAAATGCTGCTCACTAGAGTTGTGGTACTCTTCTGTCTTAGTAGTGTGTGTTTATGTGGTTAAGGTCTAGAAAACATTTATGCTTTTCTCATGGAAATGAATGGAAAATAATCATATTGACAGGAACAAGGTGCAATAATTCTGCTCTCATTTTATGCACAATTAAAATAGATTCAAACTTCATTGCTAATATTAAAAAAAACTTTACTTAGCATACCTGCTCTATGTATAATAGTTATAGGTTATTTTCCTTAGAGGAGGAAGGAGAACAGACACTCCAGTGTGGTATTTATATTACACTATATATAGTCAATAAATTCATTTATGGATTCCAATGAGGCTCATTTGTCAGATGAGATCTACAGTCATGGCCAAAAGTTTTGAGAATGACATAAATATTATATTTTTACATGATCGGCTGCCCTCTGGTTTTCATGTGTGTATGTCAGATGTTTTCATCACATACAGAAATACAATTGCAATCATACTATGAGTAATAAAAGCTATTATTGACAGAATGAGTTAATGCAGCAAGTCAATATTTGAAGTGTTGACCCCTCTTCTTCAGGACCTCTGTAATTCTCCCTGTCATGCTCTCAATCAACTTCTGGACTAAATCCTGACTGATAGCAGTCCATTCTTGCATTTTGTCAGAATTCCTAGGTTTTTGTTTGTCCATCCGTCTCTTGATAATTGATCACAAGCTTTTAATGGGATTAAGATCTGGGGAGTTTCCAGGCCATGGATCCAAAATCTCTATGTTTTGTTCCCTGAGCCAGTTAGTTATCACCTTTGCTTTATGGCAAGGTGCTCCATCATGCTGGAAAAGGCATTGTTCATCACCAAACTGCTCTTGGACGGTTGGGAGAAGTTGCTCTTGGAGGACATTCTGGTACCATTCTTTATTCATGGCTGTGTTTTTAGGCAAGACTGTGAGAGAGCCGACTCCCTTGGCAGAGAACAACCCCACACATGAATGGTTTCAGGATGCTTTACAGTTGGCATGAGACAAGACTGGTGATAGCGTTCACCTCGTCTTCTCTGAACAAGCTGTTTTCCAGATGTCCCAATGCACTCACACCTGCCTGCTGCCACTTCTGAGAAAGCTCTGCTCTGCTGGTAGCCCAATCCTGCAGCTGAAACACTTTTAAGAGACGGTCCTGGCGCTTGCTGGTCTTTCTTGGGTGCCCTGGAGCCTTTTTGGCAACAATGGAACCTCTCTCCTTGAAGTTCTTGATTATGCGATAGATTGTTGACTGAGGTGCAATCTTTCTAGCTGCGAGACTCTTCCCTGTTAGGCAATTTTTGTGCAGTGAAATGATGACTGCACATGTTTCTTAAGAGACAACCATGGTTCACAGAAGAGAAACAATTATGCCAAGCACCAACCTCTTTTTAAAGTGTCCAGTGGTGGACTCCATTCTACTCCATGCGAACAGTCTGTCTGTGCTGATGAAAATTCCCTCATCTCTGAATGCTGGATGCTTGAAACAGAGTAAAAATGGCAACATTAAACCTGTTAATAAATTTATGTCAGAAATTTATTTTCATAGTTACATTTTTTTCATGAATAAAATGCTACTAAAAGAAGTTAAATCTCATAATAATGAAAAAATTTCTTACAACAAAAATTATTCATCATATATTTAGTACCTCATATGTCTTAGATTGCCTCCATTTTAAATTGAGAAAAAACTATGCATTTTGCTATAAAATTGACAAGAGCCAATTCAGTTAAACATGGATAAATAAAAAAGTGACATGTTTTGCATTTCTGTTGCTGAGAATTGACAAATATTTTTCTAGACTAAGCATAAATGGAACTTCCCAACCCTGCCGCCATCCCCCCAAAAAAATGTTTTTATTAATTTCTTCACGATAAAAACTGCAGAAGGGTTAAGAAGTTTGTTTGGTTCGAGGTAAAAGAGATCATTTGATTTTAAGTGATTTATTTGAGTTAACTTGTAACATCAACGTTTCTCTTGCTAATTTCCATGTTAGCACCACAACCCGTCCAGGTGGACTCACCATCCCGACCGGAAGAAAATTCAACGATCCTGTTAAATCTCATGTTTTCCAATCAGAACAAACAGTAACCACCACCCACTTTAGCTGCGCTCATTTATTTTTTTGCTTTGTTTTTCACTCTCAAAAAGCCCCATTCTTCTTTTAAGTCTATATTTGCTAGCATGGCCCTTACAAATATAGACTTAACAATGACGCTGAGTGACAACAGCCCCATTGTTCCGTAATACAGCAGCACTTCCCACTAAAACGCATACACATCAATTAGACCCTTTGATTGTACCTCCAATGCTGACTTGAAGGCTTATGTAACATAGACCCCCCCCCCACTCACACACACACGCACATCCTCCATTTCAGCTCTCACACACACAACAATAGAGGTGAGTTAGTCCTGCCTAAAACAAGTAGAGAGAGCAAGGCGATGCTCTCTCCCTTAAGCAGGAAAAGAAGCACAGTCCCCATAAGTAAGCTACAGTCATATTAAATAGGCCAAACCGCCTATACTTAGAAGCTGGATATCAGAGAAAACAGGATTTTGGAACTTTGGGGGTAATCAAGTGGGGGGATACTTTCTGCATTAGGGTGTAAAAAAAGAAGATAAAAAGTTTGGATTTGGACGCAAGCCCCTACTTGTGACTTCCAGTCGCCCATCATCCAAGACCAAAACTTTCAGAGGGCAACGAATGAGGAGGAAAAAGTCTAGGAAGAGGAAAGAGGGCACTCAAGTATCGTCAAGTACGCTAATCTAATGGGTGGGCGGGCTAACTGAAAGAGATGAGGGGGCCCTACAGAGCGTAAATGACACCCAATCACTCAGATTCACAAGTGGATAATGGTTTAGCACGATGCGTCCTTTTAATTTGGATCGGAGCAACTTCACTCTCGATAGCAGAGGACAGCGAAAGCCCTTCTTACCCGATATGAGACGGCAGGTTGCTCTTTTACGAATACGCTGTGAGGACACTTTCTACGTTTGAACATCCAGCTTGAAGTCATGTTTTCAGAGGATAGTTAAGAATCAGGAGAGTCGGAGTCACAATCCGACAACTTTCCTTTCTTTTGTGTTCTTTTTCCATAAATGACAAAAAGCAGGAATTAACCAGTATCACAAGGGTTACTGTGCCTTAAGGAAAGATTTTATGTCAATACTTTTTTGTGTGTGAAGGTGGAAGACTGAAACATCTAGTTATTTTTATATATGTTCATGTCAGAGAAAGGTTTCCCTTTTATGCTGCTCAAGCCCTGAGGGGAGACTGTCTCTGAATCAAACTCCACCTCCACACAGGGGTCAGACACCCGGGGTCAGCCGCACCAAACAGCATTCAGATCCCTGAGATAAAGGTCCAAGCTGCCGGGCTCAAGCTTACTTAACTATGTTTAAAAAAAAAAAAAAAAGCTGCTAGATATTCCATGCACCGTCCGGTTCAAGGAGACCCAGAGTCGGTGGAAATAAACATACCTTTGATGGATTGTACAGCAAAGCAATTTTGAAAGTTCACTTACGGTGGCTATTGCAGAAACCGATCTGCCACGGAGAGATACAGAAACGCTGCTGGTTAAAAAACGAAACGCAGTGAAAAGCAGAGGTACAAACGTCTGAAAACATAACTCATCCACATTCAGAGCTATGCAAAGCCAGAGGTGAGAGATGGAGCCTTTAGACACATATGTTTATGCATTAGACAGAGGACTTTTAAGAACATAAAATGTGTCAAAAAGTTCTGAACCTGTAGCTTGACTGCAGCCACCAATGATGGCAGATGAACAGTTTTCTTAGAATGGTAAGTTGTTTCTCCACCATTACCACATTGAGCATTGATTGATTGATTAGTTCTAGAAAGTGTTCACTCAAGAATTCAATAAAGGAAAAATGCACGCCAAAAACCATTATTTGTCCACAACACAGGTTTGCACTACTTTG
The DNA here is from genome assembly GCA_903067075.1 of Micropoecilia bifurca. Lineage (NCBI taxonomy): Eukaryota > Metazoa > Chordata > Actinopteri > Cyprinodontiformes > Poeciliidae > Micropoecilia > Micropoecilia bifurca. The sequence goes on along the minus strand of CAEGAF010031781.1, from coordinate 14,896 downwards.
TGCTGGTCTGTCGAATAAAATCCCAGTGATTTCCAGTTTTCTGTCGTAGCTAAACACTGGATGGACTGGTGGACAGGTTATTTTACAAGATCCTGCTAATTAGAAACGTGGAAAACTGCATATTTCAGTATCAATCCAAAATATGCAATACTGATATATGTATCGGTACTGCCAATACTGATACTGATATTAAAGTTTGATATATAGTCAAACTTCTGACCTATATGTTTTTGTGTTTTTTCCTTTGAATTATTTTTATTTAAACCTGAGACGGAATTTGGATAACCTCTATAGGCGTCTACAAAATACTTTGATAACTTTAACATGATTTATGTGCATTTAAAATATATATATTTGAGAACAAAGCAAAACCATGTTTTTAGGTAGAGTTGAGAAACAATGCAAACACAAACATGAAATAAAATTCCAAGATGGGATCTGAAACTACAGTATTGATATTAGGAGGACCGTATCGATCCGATACCAACATGTATCGATATTTTTTTGACCGATCCACCCTACTTTTTTTACTGCAGATATATTGAGAATAATACCCAACCCAGGTTATTGGGGTTACTTGAAACTTCTACTTTCGAGTTCCACCAAAACAGTGTCACTGCTGATGTTTATGTTATATAATGCTGGGATGCATTCAAAACCAACAGGTGCGACTGGGAAGAGACAGCCTTAAGTCAAGTTGCTGATCTGATGCTGCGAGAAGGTTGACAGACACATCTTAAGCGCTTTCAACATGTTTCGTGTTTGAAGCCCATCTTTTACAATCACAGCTCTATTTTTAAAAGCTATGCCTTCCATTATTTTCTGTATGACGTGCTGAGGATATATATATATATATGTATATATATGGATATATATACATATATGCATACTTATTTTTGATAATTAGTCATTTTGAGGCGAGCGGGCAGAAATTCATCTTGGGGAGAAATAATTTACAGCTGAGCAGAAGCTCATCTCTGGCGTCTCAATTTGGTTGTCAGTCGTTCCTACAGCTGCATTCGTTCGGAGTCGATCGTGTCACGTTGTGTCTTTTTTTAGAGGGGGTGTTGGTGCTGGTGTGATTTCCCAACAGCTTGACTCGTGGTTCTGACTCATTAGCTTCCTGCACTGCCACAATGAGCCTCATCAATCGTAACTCCGAGCGCAGACTGAGCAGCTTTCCCCCTACCTGGCCTTTATGGCTGACTTTGTTCCACAATCCAAACCGGAAACAACTGGTTCGCTCGGTCCATTTGATCTATTGTGATGACGCCCGTATGTGTAAGGGTTTGATGAGTGGGTTTTGCACAAACGGGATGTGTTTAAATCAATAAAGATCAGAGTCGTGCTCAGACGTTTTGGGGAGCAGGTGTTCAAAGCTCATGGAACAGTCGGCTGACTTCGCAGTCTGAGATTTAAAGAGTATAGCAATGCGACAGCACAGAATATGGCCTTCTGTGGAGAATTAATTATGTGTGAAGCACCAGTGTAGGAATACAGAAGATATAGTCAGGTTGTTTTGATTACTTGGTTCTAGCTTTATTATTATTCCTTGGTGTCTTTCTTGTTTCTGTTTTGCCTTAGTTCAATTCTTCTTCATGATTCGAGTATATTACGTTTATTTGTGTCTAGTTATTCCTTGTTACTCTTAGATCCATTTTCTTAGTCCCTTATACACGCCCTCACCCTCTGTGCCACTTTATCTCCCCTGACACCTGCAACCTGTTAGCTAACCAGTCCAGGTCTTTTGATCCAGCATTCACCCTCACAGTATTTAAACCTTTCTCCTGCTCACACTTCTTGCTGGATCCTCCAGTCAAATCCTGTTTCCTCCCCGGTACCTTTTTGTTCCTGGTTTTTGTTCTCCTCTGGCTCCCTGCGTTCACTGTTATTTTTGTGAGTTTCCAGTTTTATCATTAAAGAGTATTTAACACGATCCATGCTCCCAAGCAACCAGTCTGCATTTTGGTCCGTCCACAAATCCATGATGGATACAAAGTGGAGATGAGCCAAAATGATTGAACATAAGCTTCTGAACAGTCTTGGAGCAACTGTGTTGGAGGCTGCACCAGTTGTACGCAATTTTTAAATCTTAAAACATACATTTTTTTCTCAGCTGTGAATTTGACTTGTAGTCAGAAAAAAACATAAAATCAGATTTCACCATCAGCTGAATTTAAAATAAAAAACTAGCTCAGACTCTAATATTTTATGACCTATTATATGAAGTAATATGTTACTTCATATATATGTTATATGAAGTAACATATTTATATGTTACTTCATATAAATATGTTATATGAAGTAACATATTTATATGTTACTTCATATAAATATGAACTAACACTTGATATTTATATAAAGTTTTCCCCTTTTCTTTTCAGAAAGCTCGTGCTGGAACAGAGTTTTTTGTGGAAATTTGTGTGGGAAAGTGAGGCCTGCAACAGGAATATATTGAATCAATCTTTGTGGATTCTGCTTTAGCCCAACGCTTTCACACTCTGTCAACAGAGAAGCAGCCTCAACGTTACAGCCCAGATGCAACACTTTCTTCAGGTGCTGGGTGGTGGTGTTGATGTGGTCTCTGCTTCTGGGATAATAATAAAAACTAAAAATTTCTCTATGTTAATTTTATTTCTTGTGCATTCAGTAGAGCTGGACAATAAATTGATAATATATATCGTGATATTGATCGATAACTCATGATGTAATGTTCATTGAATGCCGCACAGCATTCTGGGTGATGTAGGAAAGGCTTTAGCTGCTCAACTTATAGCCTCAAGCTAGGCAAGGTGAGTTGCATGAACTCACTCGTTTTTTGGTTACCTAGCAACAACCTGTTGAGTAACTCACGCTAACAGCAGTTTCAGGTCACTGATCTCTACATCAGACAAGATGTAGAGATTAGAGGGAAAAGGTTATTTCAACTGTCAAACAGTTTTGATGCATTGGACTTAAGACATTATAGAAAACCAGATATTTTTACCTCTGCAATTGGAGTTGTGATCTGATATCAGAACGCAAACACCTCATACTAACTTTGGAGCATGGTGGTGGTGGTCATTTTGGAGCCAAAGGACCTGGGCACTTTGCAGTCATCTAGCAGATCATGCATACCAAAGTAATTTGGGTTCAGCTGCAAGGCTATGTGTTAATCACCTAAAGCGTGGCCAAAACTGGGTCATCAACAGGACAATGATCCCGAAATGCAGCAGAAAATCAACAACAGAAGGGCTAAAAATGACCCACTCAAAGTCCGACAGTCTTCAACCTGGCTGACCGCTGTGGCATAACGAATGCGTTCAAACTTCAACCAGTCACAATATCATTGGAAATAATTCTGAGCTACAATTTCTCTGCAAAGCCATTCAGAAAACAATTAATTCAAGACAAAGACTCTAAAGGTAATATGGAAAACAAACAGTTAGGTATAGTTAGTGCTGACGGTCATGGAAATTTTCTTTTTACAATAAATGTATATATATTTTCCTTCTGTCAACTCTTGACGCTCCATAGGTTCCAGTACAGAAGCAGACTTTTGGGGGGGGGGGTTTAAAGGAGTTTCTTCAGCTCATAAGACTGTCATAGTGCTGCATTGTAGTGAGACCCAGGCAGAGTTGGAGGCAGAGATATAATTAAGAGACTTCAATGAAAATAAATACAAAAACTTGTAGGCTGGCACAGAGGGATACAGGCGAGGAACTGGCAGGGTAGCACAGACAGGGAACCAGGAAGCAACACGAAGCAGAAACAGTAGCAGGAAAAAAAAGAGGAAGAATCCAGCAGTGAGAGACCAAGAATGAGGAGCTTAAATACTGGGAGCTTAATTACTGGACAAGTGACAGGTGGCTGATTGGGAACATGGTGGAGCTGTGAGGGGAGACCAGTCATGCAGGCTGAGGGAAAGAGACCGATGAACATGAGAGAGGCTGATAAGGAATAAACAATAACCTTAACCAGAACTAACCTTAGGAATCCAAAAATAAACTAAGATGCTGAATAAAATAATTTATTAACAAAGGGAGATCTAGGGTGAATATAAAGAAACAAGGAAATAATCAAAAATACAAACACAGAAGAAACACTAAACACAAAAACAGAATTCTGATATTGGATCCCAATGCAGAAAGGCGGAGAAGGTAAAGGAAAAAAAAACCTTGATGAAATTAAAAATAATAAAATGTACAGCAGAAGGTGAACTGAAGAGTCAAAATGCATCTCTTTGTGGAAAAGTGGCATTATACACCTAAATATTTGAATCGGATGTGTTCTTCCTTTCCTCCCAATAACTGACATTAGCTGTGTTTCCATTGACTATATAATTGCGCAAATTGGAATTAAGAAAATAAATTTGCTTAACTGAAATGCATGAATTTAGAAAAAAAAGTAGTTTTTTGATAAATAGTTTTTGCACTACGGGGTGAGGTAGTTTTTTGGTTGTATATCAAATTTAGTGTATTTAGCTAAAACTGCAATGGAAACGTGATCAACAACCAGATGTCACTACTGAAAAAAATCACTAAAACATGAAATTAACACTGAATGCTACAAAACTAAACCCAGAGTGACCCGACAGAACCAGAAGGTTTTTACAAAACCCAACACCAACATTTAATGGTAAAAAAGACAATAATGTAGCCAGGACTGTTGGATACCTTGACACTGCTGTTTATTCATCTAGCAGGTATCATATATAAAATGAATGTCCTGAGATAATAATAAAATGAATGGTCGTGACAAAATGTCGTGGTCCACCTTGATGTCGCTCCTAGCTTGCATTTATCAAGAAAATACTCATAACACTTGCATCATTAGTTGGAATCAGGCTTTTGTTTCTACAGATTTTCTTGCAACTGCATGATAAAATCTCAGTTCTGGTGGAAAAAGGACAACTTAAGAGCATAATGTCATTCAGCTGAAACCCACAGAGGCCGAGCAGGGAATCGATGGTGCAGCAAACGCATGAGGGCCGGACTGAAGCGAGAGGGTAAACGTACAGGAGAGAACTCCGATCGATGACAAGAGGTCAGCAAAACAATGAAGCATCACTGGTTCTTTTTTTCTCCTGCAGCATCACTGTCATCACTGACAGGACTTCCCTTTTTGATACTTGATTTTTTTTGGGGGTGGGTTTTCTCACACCCATTTTTAACAATAGCGTCTCTGAGTTTACATGCTTCCCGCATCTCCCCTGAGTTATGCTAATGCATTCTAGTAATTTTGCTAGCTAAGTTGTTCCATCTCAACTGTTTTTGATTGATTAGCCTAATTAGTCTTCACTAAATGAACGAACACAAGTTTACAGACAAATTCTGTGTTAAAGATGACAACAACAAAAAAAAACCCTACATAGATTTTATATTTGTATTCCAGAAGCATGTAGAAAAATCCAACCGACCAACAAATCAATTTGCAGAAAGCACCAAGGAAAGACGAGAGCGAGCAGGAGGAAAGTTTACTGTATAATTAAACGTAATTTGGGCAACTACTACTATCTGTAATTAGCATCACTTCTGGTTATCATGAAGATTAGATGCAGAGTATAGGGAAGGGGCTGATTTTTCTTCAGCAAGATGTTAAATTGGAGAAAAAAATATAGATATTGATATTTTACCAGTTTTAATTTATTTGAAAGAACTTAATGCCTTTTTGGTACAGAGAATTGAAAGGTAGCGTATGTTTCCTCTACTCACAAACAATGGCACAACTTCAAAATCTAATTTGATCTGATTCCTTTCTTTGACATGACACAAACGCACACAGTGGAGCAAATTCGTGCGAGCAGAATCCAACCATATAGACGGATTAGATTTAATCTGATCGTAAACATAATACAAGACTACCTATTTCAGATTATAAGGAAATCTGAAAAGTTAAAGGTCAAAAGTTACCTCAGTGAGGAAGCCTAGCACAACTTTGCTTCAATCCCTAATACAGAAAAAGCACAGATTAATTTAAAAAATATTAAGGCATATATTTAGAATCTGACATTATTGTTAAAGTGTAAATATGGAGAAAATATGTTTTAAAAAAACGACAGTCTCTCATTGTAGCATTTTGCCTTCCTAGGCAGAACATTTTGCCGTCACAATCTTTTGTAGCACCTATAAATTTTACTCACTAATAAAAAACTCCTGACTAAATTCATGTTGATTAATTTTCATTGTCATCTTCTCAGCTGTTTATTAGTTTGTGCGTGCTTTACCTTTAAAAGTTGTTTCACTGACCTTTGTGACACACATTCAAGAAACTCCATATGTCTACGTTTGTGATAGTAGGACAGAAAATGCCTTTTCCTCACATGCCTCTGAAACAACCGGTCGGCATGGTGATGAAGTCCGTTGGTTGTTATTGAGATGTGATGACCCCCTGTCCTCAAGACGCTGCTCTTTAACATTTTTTTTTAACCCTGTAGAAAAATGAATTGTTTTTTTGTTTTGTTTCTTAAAAGAAATGTGTCACATCATATTTACTCCCCTGTAAACAAAACGTTGTGGATTACTAATTCAAAGTTCCTTGATTGTTTGATCAACTTAACAAAAGTAAAAATGTACATTTAAAAGATTATTAAGGGTGCCAATAATTTTGGTACCTGCAATTGTTTAAAAAAACAATTAAAAAATAAAGTAAAATTACGATTATAGGTTGGATTGTCAAATGATTATGCTGTTTGAGTAAAAAAGGATGTGTTTCTGTACTTTTTCACATTATCAGTTTCAAAAATATGAGAAATTTCCTTGCAATATGAAACAAGTGTTACTCCACTGCGTTAAAAAGCACCTGTTTGATGTCACAACACCAATAAAAAAAACTCAAAACGTTTCACTGATCCCTCTGATTTTGACAATGACTTTAAATTCACTTATTCAAAAGAAAAAAAACGGGCTGGTATATTTTTCCACATCCCTGACCTTATTGCTGGTAAAATCTTACTTCATTGCTCCTCTTTTGAGACAGTCGCTTTATAAATAGACGCACTGGAAATAGCCCTCTCCGCTCTCTGAGGAGGCCTCTCAGGAGAGGCCCCCGGACCATCGGCCAGGTTTCCATCACCGATATGTGGGCCAGAACGCCACCAACATCTGGACTCGAAACCTTTTGTGGAATCCCTTCAGCTATTTTCAAAAAGGAGGAAGCATCTGGAAATAATTTGGGAATCAGCATTATCTCCTATGTAGGACACATTGCAACCAATATTTCACGATCTGAAGTTGCATCAGTCAGAGGGTATTTTTGTTGGTTTTTTTCCTGCGATGTCTATTAGTTTAGCAGCAGTTTGGGCTTGTTTGCCTCATTTCCTGTGTGCTGTGACATCCGTGGCTGTTATCTAGAACAGTGTGCAGGTCTGTTTATTTGTTCTCCTTAATCTGCGCTCTAAATCATCTTGTTGTAATTGGGTTGTGCAAGAGCAGACTGGTTTTTACTCCCAGAGCGTGGCGCGTTATTTACAAGGCTCTAATGAATGATGATCTCGCAGTATGTTTAGGATCCTCCGATGACAGTGCAGCTCCTGGGTAGAACATGTGAATGTTTTCTGGACGTTTTTGATGGACTCTCCGAGCTGCCGTAGAGCCTTTCTGTTCTTTTGAGACACGGTTTTCTGCAAACGTTTCAAGGGTTTTGTACCCTTTTTATTTTGGATTTGAGGGCTGAACTCTAAAGGAATGTTATGGATATGTTAGAATGGCCCAAACAAAGTCCAAGCTGAATTCGTGTTTACAAAAACAACCGTTTGCACATGTTCTCCATTCAGCCAAACTAAATGAGTAAAGCCGGTAGAACCATAAAGATTTACTGATGTAAGCAGCCGGGGGCCAAAACTGTGAATTTACTGAGGGGGCCACAAAATTCATTAAATTAAGAATGGAAAAATAAAACATTTTTGTCTTTTTTTTCTTTTCTTTAGTTTGATCTGCTCAAAAATAAACACGTTTTAGGAAACCTTTATATTATAAGTGGCAGCATTATGAAAAAAACAAACTTTTTTGAGCTTTACATCGTGTTATAATGTACAAGTTTCCTCATAAAAAACATTCCTGGAGTGTTACTTTGTTTCCTCCAGGGTCGTTTGAGGTATCCTTCAGTCTCCATAGCAACCATTCAGCTGTGCAAAACACTTATGTTCACCTAGCTCCGCCTTCTAGGGCAAAGCTCCTCATCTGAGCTGCAGTTTCAAAGCTTCCAAGCTTCCACTTTACAGAGCCACCCTTCTCCCGACTCCCCACTCTGCTCCTTCAGACTAGTTAGCAACAATTAGCAAACACCTGGTGAAACTGAGCTCAATTTATGAGCTGCTGCTCAGTCAAAAGCTGGTAAAAACATTGCTAAAGGCTTAACAGAGGCGCCATATTGTGATGACTTCCTGAGGGTGGAGTTTAAGAAAGAGCAGGAGTTTCTTAAAGAGACAGATGCCCAATTTCCAGGTGCTAAATTAACAAGTCAAATTTATTTTAAGTCATATTTGATTATACTATAAGTTTACATTATGTAACTGGAAAATACATAACACTAACGATCTAAAACATAAAAAGGTTTTTGGGCTGTTGCCTAATTAAAAGAAAGGAGCAATTTTCCATTTTTGGGGGGCCATCAATTATTATGTTAGCCAAATTTTTACCAGTCTTGTACTTTTGGTCAGTCGGGGGCAGAAAAAAAATCCATTCAGTGGCCACAAGTTGTCTCTGGGCCACACTTTGGACAGCCATGTTCTGCATTATGTTGACGCTGGAGGGCTGAATAGATATACATTACAGAGATTTTAGGGTTTAGTTTGTACAAAAAAAAAGAAAAAAAACGTATCATTTTCATTCTCAATATTTGTGAAAGTACTTTACATTTACATTCCATGATTTTGATTATTTACAACATCTATATTCACATTTTGAATATTAAAAGTTGCAACATCTTGTTCCATTGGCAAATTAGGTTGCTTATGACTAGTACTTGTTTTAAAATCCATATTAAGGAACTATTTACTTAATACAAGCTCCTACAGCTTGAGGAAAAATTATGTATAAGTTAGTTTTGTCTAGAAACTAGACCAAATATACTTGGTAAGATTTTGTGTTTTCGCAGTGGGCGGTCAAATCAAGAAAACAAGATGGCAGTCATGAGACGCAGTATTCCCCAAGATCAACACGAGAAATTAGAAGTACTTAAAGACGAAACAGAGAGATTTTGAAAGTTGACCCCTTTAGGGTTGTCATCATCAGTCATCAGAGCATTGTGACGCAGTGACCCAAAAGGTTAGGACTGCCCTCAGTCGATTTCAGAACCAGCTTTTCTATGCTCAGAACAGTGTAGAACCTCAAGCGCCAACAGACTCCCAGGTGAAGAAGTATACACTTGAAATTCACACGCCTACGTGGAAGTGAGCCACACAAATGTTGGAGGTGTGGAGATTTTCCTCCCCCCTTTTTTGACAACCTTACAATGACAAAGTTCTGGGGAAGGCAAGTTTGAAATCTCACACACTTGGAAAAAAAAGTTTGCAATTGCAATTGTCATTTGGAATAATAACCATATAGTGGAATTAGTAACATTTCTGTGGAATGGACCTGTGTGAAAAGCAGCCCACACTTAGACTGCAGTTGTTTTGGAATCATTAGGCATGAAGTGCCTGCAGCACAAAGTGCTTTACTGTCTCTCTGTTCCATAAATTGGGCCATACCATAAAAAATACAGACTTGAAAACAAACCATGCAGAACAGAAAATACTAATTAATGTCATGGCATAAAATCTATTGAATCATCAAAAAAGGGGGGAAAAAGTATATAATGACAGTAATTCGGGAACATCAGTGCTGTTGGAGATGAGTGTGTCTCCTGGTGTAACGATCCAAGATGAGACCAGTGAACTCATCCAAGAGCCATTTGTCCCGATTCCCAGTTCCCACAGTGGTGAGTGTTCTGGACTGCAGACGGTAAATGATGCTCTTCTGTTTATGACGCCGCCTTTTCAAAGTCAATCACATTATCTCCTTAATCCCATTACAGGAAAAAACAAATATGTGAGCGTTCGTGGCAACAGATCATCTCCGCCAGAGAAAATAATAGATTTAGAGTGATTGGTGGCTTTAAATAAACTTAATTTGTGGGCCAAGGTGAAAGAGCTCATTATACTTTGTCATTAGAAGTTTATTCGGGTGTTGGATCAAACGATTCTGAGGCAATTAACTTTCCAGGCTCTGATATTCACCAGGGACATGAACAGACAGACTCTAGGAGGCGCTAGAGCACCTGGAATTTCTTTCCTCTGGACAAAAAAAGTGACCCTTCTGAATTTTTCTTTTGTTTTTTATAGTAAAAGTATGTGTTGACAGCAACACCTGAGTGAAGTTGTACTCCCCCTCGCCCCCCTTCTTCAAATCAGACTAAATTGGTGTCAAACGTTTGTGCAGCAAAAATTTTCTTTTGTGCCGCTGTCATTTTACAGATATCAAGAAATGTTTCCAGAGGTCATGAAAGGTCAACCAACGCCCCCATCTTCCACAAATCAGACAAAATTGGTGTCAGTCAACTCAACTACATTTGTGCTGGTTTGGGCAGCAAAAATGTTTTGTTTTTGCTGCTTTGGTTTTTGAAAATATTATTAAAAGTTTAAAGGTAATTTTGCTTTAGTAAACGTGGGCGGGGCTGGTTGACATTTAGAACCTTTAAACTTTCATGAAATTGCTTCAGAATAAAACTTAATATGTTTTTATTTGGAAGCAACAACAGTCAGCGATTTTTATTAGTGTCTAATTATAGTAGAAAACACGAGTCACGAGAACGGCCCAAACAATGCTACTGAAATTTCACATTTCCTTTCATTTTAAAAGTTTGATTATTATTATTATTCGTGTCTCTGCTTCTTTTTAAGCCTTTATTTTGCTGCCAATTTCCAGAGTGCATTTGTTTTCGCCCGGACAAGAACAGGCCTGTGTCTGCTAACGAGTTTTTAATTACGCCTGGATTAATTCTGCTGGGACCAAGCCGAAAATTGTTCCCCTCCACCCAAATATCCAGCTGCTCTCTCCCAGTGGTAGATCATTCACACGTTTATCGGACGTGCAAAAAAAAAGATTAATCAGAACAAGTGTTTATTCTCAAAAAGAAAAAACACAATAATGAGTTTCCTTAACCTCTTTTTTTGACTGTTTTGTGACAAGAAATCATAATGTTTTTTAATCACATAGTTGAATCTATTTTTGCAATTTAGTGATTTATTCACCATATTGCATGTACTATAATGAACCAAAATCATATCTTTCTTGTCCAGAGTGAAACACTTCAGTAGTGTCTGTGGAAAACAAACAGCATTTGAGAGAGTATTTTTTGATGCCCTGCACAAATGCTATAGCAGCTCCGAAGTCAGTGAAGTCAGTCCGACAGTTCATGTTCGGTTGTCATGGCGACAAAGTGTTAAACTTGCCCATGGGTAGTGGAGAACTTCAATTCTTCCATGACTGCACCAAAACGCATCCATCTTTGAGACACAGACTCTGTTTCCTTCCTGAATGGTATGTAAGCTGGATGTTTTGATATTATTTACTATAATTTTTTTGAGCAGAAGAGTGAGGGACCTTCAGGCATCCAGAGATTTTACCAAAAGAAACTGTTCTCTTCTTGACTTTTTTAAAATTATTTCCTTTTAAAGAAATGGTCAAATAAGGGTGCGCCACCTGAGTGAAGTTGACTCCCCGGCACCTTACCTTCTTCAAATAAAAAAAAAAATTAGTGTCAAACATTTGTGCAGCAAACATTTGTGGTGCCATCATTTTAAAAATATTAATAAATGTTTCCAGAGGTCGTCAAATGCCAGTCCACATTTACACAATCCAATGAAATATGGTGCCAATCAACCATGCTACTTTTGTGCTGCAAACATTTCAGTTTGTGCCATTGTCATTTTTGAGCTTTTTTTTAAAGAAAAAGTTTCCAGAGGTAATGAGAAATCAACATCCCCTTTCCCCAACATGTGTGCTGCTAAAATTCTAGTCGAACACCAAACACCAAATTTGTTTGATTTTGTAAGTGTGGTAGGGACTGTAAGCCAAATTTAAAAAAAAAAATCACGAAATTTCTCTAAAGCTATTTTACATCTTGTTATTCTTTAGCCAACATACACGATTTTAGTAGTCCTAATAAGAATCCTTACCCTGATTTCACGTCACAGTGAGAAATGGCTATGTTGTCTTTCAGTACAGTGGATGTAAATACCTTCTCACTTCCTGGTTTTGCTTTACTTTTGCAGACTTAACGCGGTTTGTCTGGTCCCATTATCTCAAATAGCCAAACCCGCGGGCCGTTCAGGGGAGGATGATTGAAAACCTGTTAGCTGGCCTCGCGCCACTTAGGACCCACTCAGCTTGTTTGTTTTGGTAATTTCCTTTTCCGGTTCTATGTACTTTTTTTGAGTAGACTCTACATTTTGTCCTCGAAAACTGGAGAAAACAGGAAGCAGAGGTAATATTCTTTGTGACTTAGCGGTGTCAGTCATCAGAAGACAGAAGAATAATGAACTCGGTCTTACGGATTTTTTTTTTCTTTTTCTTTTTTTTAAATCGACATCCTTAACCAAATTGTTTCTCATCCAGGTTGTTTCTGCATTACTAGAAGAGACTAATTAAAAATGTTAATACTTCTCATTTCAATAGACCTGCCTCGCGCGTAGGACAAAAAAACTGAACTGGCTCCGCCGATAGACAGACAGACAGACATGAGGAGGATTTGAATTATGTCTCGATTTCTGTGCTTTGTGTGAAGCCGGAGCTCCTCTCGGCTTCCCGACCGAATAATTATACTTTGTAAACCAGCATTAGGTTTGCTTCACTGTCTCCTATATTTAGAAAAGAGTGTTTCCGAAGTCCCAATTCACAGTGCAATAATTCGTTCAATTAAACGGATTGTTCGAGAGTTCAGGCAGGGATAATCAGAACACCAAATAGAATCAATCGAGTGTTTTCCTTACTTTGCCAGGATTTGCTAATAATGACCCCTACACGTTGTGTTAAACGCTTACAAATAACCGGATTATTTATTATTGGAAACCGGAATGGAAATGTGAACACAAAAGAGGCAGAAGTAAAAAAATAAATAAATATAACTATGTTATCAGTGTTAGAGAAGGCGTGGGCTTTGACAGCCAAAGAGGCAGAAATGACAGGCTCTCTGAAGTCGCACAGAAGCTGCTTTTAGAAAGAAAATAATATTTTCTCGCTGGTATTCACACACAAGATGTTGGTTTTATCTCATGTTCTCTTTATTGTTAATTTCATTCCTGAAGATTGACGCTACACGTTATTTAAATCTAATTTAACCCCTCACGTTCCCACTTTGTCACATGCATGATGGCGTACAGGTGAAGTAAAAGTCACACACACAACGATGGAATTGACCTTGAACGCATACCCCACACACTCACACACATGTTTGCGCAGCTATCTTTGTGGGGACTTTCCATTGGCTTATATTCATTTCTACAGCCTAAACCTTACCTTTACCCTTTTCCTAACCCTAACCATCACATACCTAATCCTAACCAAAACTCAATTCACACCTTGGTCCTAACTCTGACCCTTGACCCTAAAACAGGGTTTCCCCTTGTGGGGACCGGGCTTCGGTCCCCAGAAGGAGCAATCGGTCCTCACAATGTAGTATATGTCAGGAAAATCATCCCCACAAAGTATTATAAACAAACGCACATTCATGCACATGTACTCACACTGTACCATACAATGTAAAAATGAAAACTCATTACATTCGGATGTCTCCGACAGAAAAGTTGCTATGATATAACAGCGATTTTAGCTGCGCTTTAAATATGACAAAATCAATTTGTTCCTACTGAAATGGAGAAAAAAAAACAAGTAAAATCTCAGTCAAGGATTATTTTTTGTAAAAGAAAATTAAAGTTGTAATCCAGTCTGGTCTGTGAAATCATTCTAACTGACTTTAAAAGACTTAGTCACTTATAGAACAACATGTCATTTTTTTGGTAGCTTGTTATTTCATGAAGATCAACAAAAGCAAGCTGAAAAACCACGGTTCTGTCTTGTTGTTTGTTGCTTTCTCCTCATTGTTTGAATGGTTTTGATCAGATTACACCTTCGGAACTGTGTTCTTTTGTGTTTCATATGGATTTCTGTAACATTTTGCATCAACAAAACACAAGGAAGTGGTTTAAGAAAAGCAGAAGATGCACAGATATGTTAAAGAAGTCTGAGTTCAGGCTGCATGCACAAACTACTTAACTATTTAGTTTTTTCACAAGCTCAGCACTGGATTTACTCATTGTGCGAGTGGAAAATACACACAGAAACCAGGAATATAAACTGTTTTGTACCAGCTAAAGTTCAAAGGTCAAATAGACCAAATTTAGGTTCAAATTCTCGTGAAACATTTTGGAACTCAAGTGAAACTTAAATTCTTCAGAGTTTGCATCAAAATGTGTCTACGGTCAGTGTATTAGCTTGCTGCTTGTACTTTTGTGATGTCACTGACCCATATACAAACTAAGCAGAAGAGTTGGTTTTTTTTTTCTTATGTAATCCTTTTTAAACATTTGTATTCTCTGAAATCTTACATTATTTGTTATGTAGCTGTAAATATAAGTTTATATTATTTTAGTGAGAAAAATGCATGATTAGGTTGCTCCTTTAAATATTTGGTACCACTTTACATTTTTATACATGGCTAATAAATAGTTTGTAGATATGGTAACCATTCCTCTATGCACACTTTATAAATCATTAATAACTATTTATTATGCAATAATTAAGATTATGCTAAATATATATATATATGCTTACATGTTTTTAATGGGCTTATCTCCAGAAAGGATTTATAATTGAATTTTTCATCTTTAATTACAAACAGTTTGTGATTTATAAAGTGTTTAGAGATGAATTAATAA
>CAEGAF010031780.1:0-18730 GCA_903067075.1 Micropoecilia bifurca | reverse complement strand
CACACACACACACACACACACACACACACACACACACACACACACACACACACACACACACACACACACACCTCGCAGGCAGATCTGCTTCTCATTAACACTCTGGGGTGAAGCTGCAACACCCTCGTGCCAAACAATCTGAGCGCATGTTGCAATCTGCCAGTGAGGATCCATCCAGCAGAATCAGCCCAATTTGTTAACGGTTTATTATTTAATACCGTTTGTTTTTTTCACTTCCAACACAAAAATCTGAATCTGAAGTCAATAAATTACGAACAAAGACATTAAAAACTGCTCCGGTTAGCAAAAACTGACAGTTTCTAAACGTTTTCTAAATGTTTCCCAAGCGTGTTTTTGTGTTTTTATTAGAAAGTCGCTGCAAACTGGTGATGAAACATAAGAATAAAACGACTCAAGGAGAAGCAAATACGATGAAAACACCAAAACTGAGTCGTTATCTTTTACAGGGAAACGTCAAGATGTGTTTCCTGAATTTAGGAGGTGAAAACTAAAAGGTTTTGTGGAGATTTAATGTGATAAAAGTGAAACATGGATGTGAAGGGAAGAGAGGAATCTGCACCGATTGCTTCTGCTGGTGCAGAATTATGTCCATTCAGGCTGCAGACGCTTTGAAATCTATTGTTTCTGATTTAATTCCACATATGGAAGAGACTCAAATCACATTTTTGAGGTGTGAAAAGATCAGAATTGTATCGTTCAGACTGCTGGGAAAAAGTGGGATATGGGTCACATTTACCCGTCTCCCAAATGTGAAGGTATTGAGACGCCTTGTGCAGTTTAACACTGCAGAAATGAGACGTGGATGAAGGAAGCGAAGGTTCAGTCCAACTCGGCTTCCTCCCTCTTTAAACTCAAATGATAGCAGCAGGTATGAACTGCAAAAAAACCAAACCTTACCAATTATTTTAGTCTAGTTTTTAGTATCAATATCTTGCTACTCTTGAAATGAGAGAAAACAAACGTATTAGTAACAGCAGGATGTAGAAGCTTAAAGAGGTCTTAAGTTGAAAAATCAATGTTTATGTTTTATCTTTAAATCGTGTTATTTTTCACTCATCAAAAACAAACTTAGTGTTTCCTTGATTCTTTCACACATGTTTTATATATTTTTTAATCTCCATGGCAACCATTCAGCTGTAAAAAACACCTGGGTGGACCTAGCCCCGCCTCCGAAGATAAAACTCCTCCCCCACTCAACTCCTTCAGACTAGCCAGCAGCAATTAGCAAACAACTGCTGAGCTCATTATAGGAGCTACTTCTCAGTGAAACGCTGGTATAAACATTGCTAAAGTGTTAATAGAGCAACCATGTTGGGACGACTTCCTGAAGGCGGAGCTTCAAGTAGAGCAGGAGCTTCTTAAAGAGACAGAGGCCCAAATTCAAGGCGTTACGTTACAAGGTAAAACTTCTTCTAAATCGCATTTGTCTCAAAGACTAAAAATGCTGTATCTGATATTAAAAATGTGTAAATATTTTAATATTTAAGAATTAGAATTTTAGGTTTAAGTGTCATTTAATGTGGGGATAATTTCAGAGTTTATCTGTAGATTTAAATGTTTGTAGGTTTAGAAAAGGAGGACATTTATTTTCCTCCTGATTCTTTTCTAACAAATTATGTAAAATTGCATGTTGATGGGCAAAATAACTTTTCTTTTTCTTGCTTTTACTTTTTGTCTATTTGAAATAAATACAAACATTTTTATAACAGCTGAAGTAAACTAAATAAAATGGTACATAATGATGCTTTTGAAGTAAATAGTGGAGTTTCTCTAGACTATTTCTCCTATAACATGGGGAAAATGTCTAATTAGTAATAAAACTGCTAGTTAAACTAGAACTTTTTCATCAATATAAATTAATTATTTACTTAAAACAAGCTCCTATTTATTTCTGAAAAGTTACTATTTAGTTAGTTTTGCTGTAGTTTAGGTGTAATAAGTATTTTGCAGTAGAAACTAGACCAAAACTAGTTGGCAAGATTTTGTGTTTATGCAGTGAAGCATAGATTTACAGCTTGTGTTGGGGTGAAACTTGACCTGCGTAGTGGATCAGAGATGTTAAACCGGCAGCAGAGAAACGCTCTGTGGTCGGTGGCGAAGCGGCGGGCAAGGCGCTAATCCTCGACAGAAGGTGTCGCCATAGAGAGGGAACCTGTCAGCGCCCAGAAACGTCGCCGTCGCCTCTTTTCGCCCTCATTCCTCAGATAAAAATGGCAGCAGCAGAAGAGGCTGGGTTTGGGCGAAGCTGCCACCGTCGTCATGACAGGCGTATCTCCGTCCCCCGTGTTTGCCGGACAGAACCCATTTGTTCCTGGTCTGCTGGGCCTGATTGGGGCCTGACAGCTTGAGGTGAGCTGTGGAGGACCAGCGACAGGCCGATGGATGACCAGATAAGGAGCGGCAGGCCTTTCTTCACCACACAGGCAGGGAGGCCAACACAAAACCCACTGGAGACGGAGCTGCCACACCGGAAGAAAGGAAAGGCTTCTGGTATTTTCTGTCAATTATAGCAACATTTAGTTTCATTTCCTGTTTCATCATTTCTCTACCTGTGAAGCACTTTGATCAGCTGATGTTGTTATAAATGTGTCAGATAGATAAACTTTGACTTGGCAGCATTGCCACATTTTAAACGTTTTACACTTTCACTCATTTGGATTTGCTAAAAGTCCAACTTGTGTCAAGAAAAGGGTCATAGTTTTACAATAAATGCCTTCAGTTCTTGACCTCAAAAAGGACTTTAGGGACTGAAGTTGAATTAAAGTTGTTTTCTCACCAGTAGATTTGGTTCGATGGCGACCAAAGTTGCAACATTTGTTAGATTTTCAGCCTTCAGACTGCAGAGTCAAAAGAACCAAACTCTTTGAAAAGCTGTTCCCCTCCTGGCCTGTGGGGGCGCTGCGTGGATAAAAAGACACATGACTGTTCAGAGTGCAGATGGTTTGAAAACAATCAGATAGTTCCACAAAAGGAAGTGGCACAAATTGGATGTTTTTGGGGCTAAAAAAATTGGAATTGGGAATTTTAGGATATGTGGCGCATTTGCCTGCTCTGCTAAACCCCAGGGCATTCTGGGTAAATCCAACCAAAACAAGTGCACCAGTCCGGATAGCAGGTGAAATGACTAAAGAAGAATCCTAAACCTCTCAAATCTGACACCACTCCATTTTTATTTACTTTTCATAAAGAAGGAAGATGCACTCTGAGGTTTTCATGTAGTTTTTCTCAGTGGTTCCTGGTGCAGCGCCTCCACAGGCGAGGAAGGAAACAGGGTTTTCATTTAGTTTGGTTGGTTTGACACAGTGCAAAGCGAAACAGAACCACAGTAGCTGAAAATATAACACATGTTGCAACTTTGGTCCCAAAAGGAACCGAGTTTACCAGATTATCAGATGTGAAAATACTATTATAATTGGCTTAGAAAACTATTGGACAAACATCTGAAACAAACTAGATTAGTTGGGAGGTAAAAAGATTGTAATTGTTCCATTCAGACTGCCAGAAAAAGTCAGATTTGAGTTGTGTTTGCCTGACGTAGCTGAAGTTTAGAAAATCACTTCCATAAGAAACAATAAAGTCTGGCTGATAAAAGCAGCGAGTCCAGACATTTCAACCAGATTTGTGTTGTGAACAAAGTAATTTCAGAGTAAAGGTGCAGATCTGTCAGCTGTATCTGTAGCTGCTGTGCGCGGAGCAGCTGCAGGCCGAGGCAGCTGTCTGCAGAAAGCCAGGCGGCATCCGAATAACGCTACAGAAGCTGCCGCACAGCAGCGCGGCCAACGAGGCGGAAGAGGCGTGTGTGGTCCCGGTACCACCGGTACCACTGGCTGGCACCGCCGCGCTCCCCGAGGAGCCGCCGCCGCAGCCTGGCGGCGCCGGGACGGCCGGGCACGCTGGATGAAAGCGCTAAACGACGGCGCAGAACAAAGAGGAAGAGGAGGAACCACATCTGCTGTTTGTAAATGGACTCTCTCTCTGTCTGAGTGTCGCTCTCTTATCCCTCATAATCCGCTCCACAAACACCGATGAGGAACTCCTGACACACTCCGCTTCCCCCGCCGGGGATTTTCTACCTAAACAAACAGCCAGAGCCAAACGCACACAAATAAATAAACTCTGGAGATGCAGCCGCTGCAACCAGATCCAGAGAATGATAGTTACTCTCTGGTTCCTGGGAATCTGCTGCAGGATTACAGAGTTTATGGTTTTAATGTGAGATGACAACATTTACTGAGATTCCTGGATTTGATCAAGAGTTTATGACAAAAACTTTAACTAAACGACATAAAAGGAATTGAAAATTATCTTGTTTTATGGGTGTCTAAAATGTGACTAAGAAAAACTACATAAACTACAAGAATAAAATCATAAAATTATAAGCTGTATGAAAAAAGTCGAAATATTGAGAACAGTTGTATAAAAATGAAGTTGAAATATTCAGAGAATAAAACCACTTTACGACAAGCCGTACAAAAATAAAGCATAAAGACGTATTACAACAAATAAGTGGTAATAATATGAGAAAGTTGACAATAGATTCAATATTCCAAGAATAAGGACATAATACTACGAATAATGTAATTTTCTGGCACTTTTTCATTCCAATTTTCCATCCCTGATTCATCTAAATTAATAAAATATTTACCAATATATAACCGAGTGTCATGATTTTATTTGGGTTTTGCTCATATTTTGTTTGGTTTGTGGTTTTTCGATCATTTATCCCAGTAAAGCAGGTGATTCCCAGTTTTCCCAGCATAGCCCTGACCTGCAGCTCTCCAAGTGGGACCAGCAGAAAGACAAAGCGGCCATAACTCAGTCGGTCGTTATGACAGCAGACCATTAGCTAAATGGAGGACGAGCCCTGAGCTCAGGAGCTGCTGCTAAATAAATCTGAGTCTCACCCTGACCTCTGACACATATGCTGGGTTGCCAGTTTGGGCAGGTTTTCACCCAGTTGGGCTAGAATAAACAGCTGAGGGCTTATTAATGTTTTTCATAAAGGTTTCAGAGGAAAATTGTCATTGTGTGGCAGAAAAGCAGAAAATGTTTAATAAAATGTCATTGACATCATCCATCCATCCATTTTCTTCACACCCTTGTCCCTCAGTGGGTCAGGAGGTGCTGCTGCCTCTCCAGCTAACGTTCTGGGCTAGAGGCGGGTCACCTGGACAGTCCGTCACAGATTGACATCATCAACGATTAGTAAATGTTTAACCAAGTGCAGCTATGCAGTGAGATTGAAAAACAAAAATCCCACAGAAACTTTATGGTTTCAAATGACACATTGACACAAAAACAAAAGCTGTTTTCAGTCCCAGTTGGATCTGGTTCTAGTCAAAATACCAAAAATGTTGAGAATTGTCACAACTCTATAAATGTGGTCAATAAAACATATGTGTATAAATATAGAGATCTTATTAGGGCTTGAAACAATTAATTGGGCCATTGAAGGTAGAAAAAAAGGGGCAAATTTAGCTAAAAACTCAAACCCTTGGCAGACTTTGAAAAGTAAAAAAAATTGCTAGAAAAAAATAGGACATTTTGAGATTCATCTCAGACATTTTATATATAAAAATTATTTCTGAGTTTGAAAAGATAAAAATGTTTTAGATTTGGAGAATAATCCCAGGAATTTGCTACAATCCAGGGAATTTAAAGTGTGCTAGAAAAAGTTCAAAAATGTTGAGAGTATCTCAGAAATCTTCTGGAGAAAAAAAACCATTTCTGAGCCTCTAAAGTCAAAAATTTGTCAGAAAAATGTTCAACATTTGGAATTTCACTGAATTTACAAAGTGGAAAATATTTGACCTTTGAAACTCAGAAATGTCCAAATTATTTCCTACAAAACTTTTAGAAAATATAAAAATTTCTCCGTTTTTTCCTCACAGATTCTTTACTTCTGGAGCTCAGAAATTTACTTTATTTTTCCCCAAAAAATTTCTGAAATTAATTCCTAAATCTTTTTCAACTTTTTACAATTCTCAAAATTTGAGCTTTTTTCTAGCAAATTTTCAACGTTTCAAACTCCAAAATGTAAGTTTTTTTTCTAGAAAATTTCTGAGTTTTTGTTGGAACTTAATTTCTCTCTGTGTGTTTGTCTGTTAACATGATCTTAACTGAACTGTAGCAGGTTTTACGTTGTGTTTTCTTGAAACTGACCAATCTGGCAACCAGCAGCCATCCTTCAGCAGTAAACCAGGGATCTTTTCCCCATCATGGCGGCCTTTCGGTCGACTCGCTGTAAATCTCAACCGGACCGGACCGAGTGGCTCCTGGAGACGCTCCTGCTCGTCTCGTCAGCAGATATGAAAATGTCACCGACTCAAACTGCCGGCGGCCAGGAAACGACCTTCATTTTTACTTTTCGCCTCCCTCCAGGGAAGCAGAGGGAAAAACTAAGCGTAGCTAATAGCCGTGTTAGCTAACGAGTCACATGTGCTGAGGGGTTACTGAATGACTTCCCCAACACGCTTTCAAACAGACGACGGCTAAACACAGGGCATGAATTACGGAGGAGTGTTGGGGCGAAAATAACGCGTTTCTTCCACCGCTGGTAAACTAGACCTCAAAAATCCCCAAATAATGGCAGCAAGACGAATACCAAAGACATGAGCTGGAAGTAGGCGGACAACACAGCCCACTTCAGAGTGATGATGCGATCCAATTCGTCCAGATTTGTTAACGATTCAAGGGGAAAAAGAGGCTTCTGGCAGCTTGAGCGCTGATGGTTTTAATTTAATTTGGCGCACATTGTCTCTGGGAGCTGTTGTGACAGAGCAGATGTTTGCTGTGCAGTGAAAATGACCATTTATGTGCCAAATGAACAAAGACGTAATCATTCACTGGGTCATTTTTTATGTTTAGAGTTTTCCACAGGGGCAGAGCCACAGGGTGTCCATTCATGTACAGGCAATTCATGTACCTTCAACAGGAACCGACTGGAAGGCAAAATACATTACAGAATAAAAAATACAAATACTTTCACATAGATGAGCAAAGTAACTAATGGAAATTTAGATATGCAGATAAAATAATCTTGTTTTATTCTTGTTTTGTTGTTTGCTTTTGTTGAAAAGCAGTACAAGAAGGTTGCTTAAGCATGTTAATCACTCTGTTAGGTTAATTTATAAATTAAAAACAGACGAAATAAAAATCTGTACTTGGGTCCAAATAAAATAATGTTCTTTCAATCAGACCTCAAGTCTCATACTGGTGCAAATTTATCATATTGTTACTGGTTATAGTGAAAAATTTATTAGAATTTATTATAGCGATAATCTCTGTATGCTAGTCAAAAGGCTAACGCTACAACAGAATACAAAACTAGTTAAAATAAGGTTTTTTTGTTTTAACAGGATGCCCAATGAGAAATGATAAAATTTAAGGTTATAATTAAATCTGAAACTTGTTAAAATAAGAAACTCATTGTAAGGAGATACAAAACTTGTTCAAAGAGGAAGTTTTCACGTAAGATAGAAAAAAGAAAGGAAGTCAGACACCAAACCGCGTCAACGCCTGTAGATCTTCCAGATTGTGTCACTTTCACTCACACATATTGGCTCCATTAGATGTGAATCCTGATTAGGGAAATCAAAGCGTGTCAACTCTGTGTTTTTAACGGGTTTCCATAAATCAAAGAAGAAGAAACTGGACGCCCACAGGTCGATGATGCCTCCGCCCGGCCGCCGCTGTCCACCGTTTCATCGGTTATCGGCTTCCCGCGCGCTAGCGGGCGTCCCGCCTGTTCAAAGCGCGGCGCTGAGCGGCGCATCGAGCCGCTGCGGAGGATTTCCTCTGATCCTCTTTGTTTGGGTCGGCTGCTGAGTTTTTATTGACCGTCTGAGGAAGAGGGAGGAAGAGGAGCTGCGATAAGGTCACGACCCCCCGCTCGCGCCTCCACTGATAACGCAGGACTCACTCTGGACTTCAAACACAGATAACCCGCCTCGCTGTTATCTCCGTTTGAAACGGCTTCCTGGAAATCAGGTTTTAATCAACCGAAAGAACGAGGAAACAGAAAAACAGAAAACAAAACATAGATGGAAAACAAAGATTGGGAGGACAGAGGCCTAACTTCCAGTTTTCTTTCAGTTTTACTGTAACAAACTACATTTATGCTCCTATGAAAAGATAAAATACTGATATTCACTCTGAATGGAAGGAAGAAGTTTCTACAGCGTAGGATTCAGAAACAATGAAACTGAAAGAAGGAAAGAAAGAAGGACTAAAACAAATAAAACAGGATGCAACAAGGTAAAGATAATGGGAAGAAAGGAAGAAAAAGTAAGAAGGATTGACCAAAGGAAAGGAAAAAGGATGCAACAAAGTAAGGAACTAAGGAAGGAAGAGAGCAACGAAGGACAATATGCAGTAAAAAAGAAGGAAGAACAAAAGGAAAGGAGGGAGGATGCAACACAGTAAAGTTACAGAAAAGCAAAGAATGGACAAACCGAAGGAAGAAGACAGAAAGGAAGGAAAGGACACACCACTTGAAACTGAACTCCAAACCTTCCCTCACCTCCAGCTAGCTTAACGTAAACGGCTGTTAGCGGAGCCGCCGTCATAAATCAAGACGCTGAGCTGACATGAAGACGAGACCACAACCAGAGAGACAGGAACTCTGATATAACACACACACACACACACACACACAGCATACATACACACACACACACAGCATACATACACACACACACACACACACACAGCATACATAAACACACACACTCAGCTCACAATGGCGCTCCACACGCCAGACGAACACGGAGAGATCACAGGCCGGCTGACATAGTTGTGTACACGCTAATTATCCACGCTGGCTGGCCCACAGCGGGCTTTTCATGAACAAATCAAACTCTCTCTCGCTCTCTCTCTGTCTCTCTCGTTGGGACCGGGACCGCCGCCATGTTTGATCCGGGGTGAGAAGTCCTCCGCCCCCGACGGTAAAAACAAAACGAGTTGTTGTTGGGGCGCTTGACAGCCGAGGATGCTGCGTTTTGTTCCGGCGCTCCGTGAACAGCCGTTTTGTTTGAAAGATGACATCCAGACAATGGCCGCCATCGCACAAAAGCTTTTGAATAACACCGGGGTCACGGGGTCAAGACCGGCCGACCCCTCGTGACACGAAGGCGATGGAATAACAGAGAAAGACGAGCCAATAAAAACCATGTTGGTTTTTCCACTTAAAAATCTATGTGATCTGACGTTGACGTCATGTTTCCTGCTGTCGCCAATGGTGATTGAAGGGTCGAGTGGAAATCCAACCTCATCCGACCTCTGAGTCGTTTCCGGTGAAACATCCAATTTATTCTGAAAACTGACAACTAAAGGAAGGAAAAGTTGAACGGATTTTTTCAGGCAGATTTTTAGTGAAAGGGCAAAAAAAATTTATCATAAACTACATTTCTTACAACTGAGGATTAGCTAGGCTAAGATTAACAAAAAGTAAATTACAGGATTTAGTCACATTAATATGAGAAAATAGTCGTATGACAATAATGTCAAAATACTACAGAATAAAGTCGTAATATTAGGAGAAAAAAGTAATAACACAAGAATAAAGTCATTATACTACCAGAGTAAAGTTGTACAAAAATTTCAAAAATATTACGTTAATATTACATTACAATAAAGTCAAAATATTACAAGAATGTAAAAATATTTAGAGAAAAATGTCGTATGAGATTAGACAAAATTAGGAAAATAAATTCATACAAAAATGATATCAAAATTTAGCTTGAAAATAAATGGAGTAAGTCAATGCCATAGTGACACCCAACATATCACTAGCATATTGCTAACATGTGCCTGACTATATTTTAGCTAACCTTGCTAATTTTCATGATCAGAAACCCACTTTAAAATTTCTTTGGAAATATTTCCCGTTAGGATCAATGAAAAATAACAAAATATAAGCTAACCTTAGTATTTTGGCTAATTTTAGCTTACACTACACTACACTAATCTAAGCATAATAAATTGAGTGTGTCACTGTTAGCCATAATGCAAGTGAAACCCTACAGGCTTCTGGTAGTGTCAAAATGCTATATGCTAGCAATAGCCCTCATGCCAAAGTTAGCTTTACAGCTAAAATACACATTTTAGCTAATTTCTGATATATTAGCTACAACTAGAATATTAGTTGTAGCTAATATATGTGTAAGTCCACATGCTGGTGATACCCCACATGCTACATACAGAATCTAGGCTAATTTTAGCATTTTAGCTAATTTAGCTAATACACTAATGTTAGCATAATAAATGGAGTAAGTCACTGTTAGCATGCAAGTGAAACCCCATGTAGAGCAACATGCTAGTTGCTCTGCATGCTGGTAACAGCCCTCATGCTAATGTTAGCTTACAGCTAAAAATAGAGGTCAGTGACCGTAACAGAATCTTAGCTCATTTCTGATACATTAGCCACACTAGCATACTGAATTGAATAACTGTAAAGCTAGTTCAATGTAGTGATACTCCACGTCACTATCATATTGCTGAAATACTGACCATATTTTATCTTAGTTAAGCATCGCTTCCAATTATCAGCATCAGATCCATCGATCCAATCGACCCAAATCAGCAGGTCCCTTTTTAATTTCTTTCTTCTGGAATTTGAATAATGCACCCTTCGTGACATTCAACCAATAAAATTCCTGTTTAAGTTTTCTTTCTGGTGGATAACCTCTGTCGCTGATTCTTCTGTTTTAAGACGGCACAGTTAACATTAGAATGTTGCGTACTTCAATGAAACTAAGGTTTTCTCCCATCAAACAGAACCAAGTATTATTCCACATCTGGTTTGCACAGGCGAATGAAGAGGAAAGTGGAATGTGTGCCTGTCTTTACTTATCCACATGTAGCACTGAGAGCTTGCTGTGAAGAAATTCTTTGGATTTTTTTGTTGTTGCTGGAGAGAAGAAGCACTTTTAACCAGCTTGATTTCAA
This sequence comes from Micropoecilia bifurca, assembly GCA_903067075.1. Lineage (NCBI taxonomy): Eukaryota > Metazoa > Chordata > Actinopteri > Cyprinodontiformes > Poeciliidae > Micropoecilia > Micropoecilia bifurca. The sequence goes on along the minus strand of CAEGAF010031780.1, from coordinate 7,762 downwards.
CAGGGAGACAATAATCCTCCAAACATCAACACAAACATGCGTCAGATCCCCTCCAGGGAATCCAGCTCACCTGTTTTCTATCAAACATGACAAATTTACAGCAATGGTGGAGAAGGAAAACTCCTGTAAAAGTTGCAAGAGAGAAAGTGCTATCTCAGCAATCAGACGACACTTATGTGGCTAATCTCAGCCTGAGTGGGTGATCAAACAGAAACCAGTGAACAGAACCGTTAACAGTCAAAGCATCGTCTGTTCACACTGAGATACTAAACGTCTGTGAGCGTGGGAGTCCGTCTGCTCTTATCTCTGAGGGATCGCAGTGATAAACGGCCAGCCGGGTCGTTACACAGACGTAGGTGAACAGCAGTCGAGTCGGTTTCGCCGTGTTGATGCTAATTGCCGCACGCGGAGAGTCGGATTGGAGCAGCATCAGCTCAAGCTGCCATAGCGTGACGAGTCGAGTGGCGGCCGGCGTCAGATCAGGTCGTGATTCTACGCGCGGCGAGACTTTGGGCCGTCTTAAATAAAGTGGCGACACATTTTATGACGAGTTGAAATGAGGATACAAGAGGATTCAGTTCAAGAATTCAGCTTTCAGCTTCTATGCACCACAAATCTGGAACAGACTGATGGAAAACTGAAAAACAACTGAAACACTGAGTTCCTTTAAATATAAACTAAAAACCCAAACAGTTTAGAGCAGCTTTTGAACCACGATAAATGAAACATTGTCCCAAAAGTCTGATATATATTGATATTAATCCAGTTTCTTTGCACCCTTGTCCCTAGTGGAGCCGGGAATCGAACCCAGAACCTTCTTGCTGCAAGGCAACAGCTCTACCAAATGCACCACTGTATTTGACAAGTGATATTAACAATCATTTGTCAAATGCGATGTCTGCTGCTGGTTTTCATAATCGTTTAGTTTCCATGATGTAAATCACTTTGAACTGCCTGAAATATGATATACAAATAAACTTGATTGATTAAAGTTGATCTATTATGTTTCCTTGAACAGGTTAGGATACATCTATGGCCTATATAAAACATGTTCACTACATTTTTTGTAAAAAAAAATAATTCTTATATAATGAAATTTTAGCTGTATTACGGCGTCCTGTCACTTTAAGTCCGAATAATCGCCCTCACCCCAATTCAACATTTCAACATTTAAACTCACCATACTAGGTAAAGAGTGAGCGGAGTCCTGCTGAGGTTGCTAGGTAACGGGCGCAGTTCGCTGAAATTGCTAGGTAACAGGTGGAGTTCCGCTGGGGTTGCTAGGTAACAGGCAGTGTCCGGTGATTTGTGGCTTTACTTTTCGTAAGTTTGTCAAACTTACGAAAAGTTTCGCTTGTTTTCCAGACACTAAAAGCATTAAATTGTTACCAAAAACTGTCCGGATGGGTTTTTAAGTGCTTAGACTGTTTCTAGAAGAAGCGAAAATTTTCCTAAGTCAATCTGAAGCCTTTTTAAAGATCCACAGACACTTTGAGGACATTTGTGATCTTAGTACACTGTAAAAACAAAATCTTACCAAATTTGTTGGTCTAGTTTCTAGTGGAAACATTTTAGCAAGATAGATTGTTTTAAATGAATAATTCCTTAATAGTGATTTTAAAAGTACTAGTTACTAGTAATTTTACTTTTAACAATACTTTTTGTCATCTTATAAAGGAAATAATCTGAACTTTTTTCATAAATATTAAATGATTGACTCATAACCTGCTTCTATATGTTGCTGAAGTTACGTGTAAGTTAGTTTTGTTTGATTTAAAAGACATTTGCATTAGAAATGAAACCAGGTTCAGGTTCAGTGTAGAACCTGGTGGAATGACCCAATAAATGAGCATCAATGAGAAAAACTCAACTGTTTCTTCCTTCTAATTCTATTCATTTATTTTTTAAGCATATTTCCCAAATCAAAGCCAGTCCATGTGGATCCCAGGCCATCGATTGGCCTCCGATTCATCTCCCGGTTTGAACAGCTCATCAAGCCGGCCGAGAACAGCCGCTTTCCGTAGATAGTAAATAAAATAAACAGTTGTCTGCACTGAGCGTTTTCTGGCTCATCAGCTGTTTGAGCGCTGCGGTAAAACGGACTCACATGTTTGGCTCGACATGAGAAAAGTCTGTCAGATGAGAGGAAGACGTGTGAGAAGAGGAGAGACTGGTTTTACTGGTCGGCCTCCAGCTCTGACCAGCTTCAGGAGGTAAAGAGAAACACATTTTTAAGGGACGTTTTACTGGGTGTAAAATGTTGGGTGTTGACAGAGCTGGGTAGATTTTTCCTACGCTCTGCTTTGAGTAACTTTATTATGAAGTATTTCTACTCTGGAGTAAAAATTCTGGATTTTATAAACACTGATTGAAGAACAAAGATGTTTTAACCAAAAACTCAGCAGACAGACACAGATCTGAAGTTTCTGTTAAAGTTTCTGAAGTTTTTTATTGACAGAAACTGATTTGGAAAAATTTGCCCGATTTTATTTTTTCATTATTTAAATGAATTATTGTCATTTTTGTCCTTAAAATACCAAAATTTTCACTTAACTTTACATTTTGGTCCATCTGATGATGTAATTTTTAAATATTGAATGATTGATAATTTGATCAGTTACTCAGTGTTTGAGTAACTTTTTACCAAATACTTTTTACTTTTACTTGAGTTCAGTTTGTGTTTCTCTGCTCACCTCAGGAAATAAGAACCAACTAGTTACATTCATAAAAGTCACTTTTTTGGGAAAAAGTTTACTTTTATGAACACTTTTACTATGTTGTACCTTTTATAGAATTTTGTTAGACGGCTGCTTTTTACTTTTACTTGAGTAAAAGTATGTTGAGGTAGTACCACTCTTAGTTGAGTACAGTGTTTGGGTACTTTACCCTCCTCTGCACTGCAAAAAACCAAAATCTTAAACATGAATTAAGAGAAAACTAACTTACAATAACTTTCCAGCAAGTAATAAGAGTTTAAGTCAACAATTTCTTAATGTTGGTGAAAAATTAAGTTTCTTTTGCCAAATTATTTCACTGGTAACATGTTAAAATATCTTGTAATACGTTAAATAATCTCCCAGTGAACTAGTACTTTTTGTCAATATTAATGACCGACTTACATAAAAGCTCATATTTCTTGCTGAAAAGTTACTTATAAGTTTGTTTTGTCTGGTTTTAAGATATTTGGAGTAGAAACTGGAGTAAAATTCCTCGGCAGGATATTGTGATTTTGCCCTGTTGGGGTGCAAACTGGACAGCAGAGCCAGAAGGAGCTCAGAGTTTTTGCCTTTTTTATGTTTGCGGTTAGTTTTACCACCGGTTTAATCTCAGAGACTTTTAAAAAGTCCATTAAGGCGAGTCGGAGAGACGTCCGTCACCTCCGGTCCCTCGGCATCGCACACCCAAAAAGAAAGCTTGTAAAGAAGAAAGATGGTGAAAGCGCCTCCTTTGTCTCCAATCCTATCAGTGTCACAAAGGTCACGCTCCCTCAAGATAACCCGGGGCGATCGCTGTGAGCGCCGGACCGTTTTCCACCCCGTCTGCGCTCCGTTTTCTGATTAGGTGTCAGCAGAATTTCCTTGGTTTGCAGACGACGCCTTTCAAGTCGCGGGTTTCTCATGGGCCTGGTGGCCCGATCCGGACGGCGGGGGGGTTCACAATGTCTGGACACACAAACCAGGGTCCATATTTATCTTTGCAAATTCAATGCAGCACTTTGCAGGGTTGGCTTGGCAGCGTGAAGCTTTTCTCTCTAAATGCCGTTGAGTCTGGAGCCCTACAGGTGGAAAAAGGTCAGGGAACTCAAAGGAGAGAGCTTATGTCTAAAAACGTTTCGGCCGATTTCTGCTGTGAGGAATGCAGCAGGAAAACTTTGAGTAGGCCCTCCTCCTGAAACCACTTGGACTCAAGTGGTTCGGCTGGCATTTTATTTATTTGTTATATTAAATATCCAGAAAATCCAACATGTCCTCCATTTTACTCTCTTCCAAAAACACTAAAGCTTCTGCAAATTCTTCTACTAAAGAAATATCTGTTTTAAAGTTGGTCCAGTTCATTTCAATTAAATAATTATACAGATTTTAGTGCAATTAATTACTTTTTTTAAAGGAAGTCTCCCAGCGGAACCTTTGTATTCACATGTTTCTGGTACTCCTTTAAATCTAATGCACAAGCGACGTCTCTAACCCAAATGGTTAATTTGAGCTTTTGTTGTCAAGAAATTGTTTTCAATAATATGCGATTAATTAATTACAAACCCTGAAATTAACTCAGTTAAAATTTCATTCAGTCCCACCACTTATTTAAAGTTATATATTAAGATACATTTAAAGATGTGACTTTATTGTTAAAACTGTTCTAGCAATAGGTTCAAAGTTGTCAGTTGTGTTTTTACATTTTTACTACATTAATAAAAGTGGGATTTAGTTTTATCAAAACACAAAAACAACCAGAAACTCAACATTAAAAAGACATCTAACAATTTAATTCTTAACTGGATTTCAAAGTTAAATTTTACAGTTTTCTAAACATTGCTTTCTATGTCCAGCTACTTTAGTGAACTTTACCAAACTCAGCTAACATAAATAATCCTTAACTGGATTTTAAAGTGAAATATTAATAGTTTTCTGAGCACTGCTAGCTAGTTTAGCTAACTTTACCTAATTTAGCTGATGCAAATAAGTGTTTCAAACAAATTTCTCGCATTACAAACATTTGGAAAGTGTTTTCTTGTTAGCTGTAAATCCTCTGGTACCTACAGCGACATCAGAGAAAACCATTATGGCTTTTTAATGGACTTCCATGTTGGGGGGCCAAAACCCCAAACCGTCCCATAATGTTAGGAGCCTCCTGGCCAGGCATTGCGTATGTAAATGCGAATGTGATTTACCATGGGAACCTTGCTGCATTCCTCTTGTTTTGTATGGCTGTGAAAAGAGCCGGACCGGAGCCAGCTGGGGGGGAACACAGAGGTCCGACAGCCAACAATCGGCGGCACTCAGGCTAAATTGAGAACAACATATAAATCTCTGGGTTTTTAGAAACACGCAATCACTCACACATGTGTGAGTCGCACATGAGCTGCAGGAGTGAGCAGTTCATCCCCAGCCTGCTAAGTAGTAGCGCCTGTAAAGCTGGAGTGCTAATGATGGTTGGATCTCAAAAAGACCCAAGTTGGCAAACGAGGCAGTGGTGAAACACTAAGGTGTCCTGTAGCTACACCAGCATGCAGGCAGCCGTGTGAAAGAGGGAAACGAGACAGTTGGTGGTAGGAAGCAGGAGGAAATCAAAGAGAGCGAGCAGCAAAAAGTGACAAATCCACACAGCGCTAAGGCTCACCGCAGGAAGAGATGTCAGGAAAACTGGAGCGACTGCAGAGTGATAGCAAGAGTGGAAGCGGACGGGACGACAGGGAGGCGAACGGACTTCAGTGGTACCGACAGGAGAGAGCAGCTTGTTCTGAAGAATCGGAAAATCCTGATCACAAGTGACGCTTTCAAAGAAAACAAGGAAATATTAGAAAAATAGGTTTATAGTGCTGATATAAAGCAGCTTCCTGTGCAACACTGACAGAAAAGATGAAAGATTATTACCTTTATTTTAAACAAAAGGCCAGTTTTGACAACTAAATGCTATTAAAGAAGAAAAAAACAAATACTTTCTGATTAATCACCTAAACTGAAGTAAAATAAAATCATAATACAGATCAATTTTAAAAAATTAACTTGTAAATTACAACGTCTGTTCTGGTTTTAACTGTTTTCATAAGATGGACTCCTATTTGAAAGAAATCCAAGTTAAAGAGTCCAAAAAGGTTTTCCTGTCACAACATAACTAATGAAACAAATTCCTCTAATAAACCTTTTACTTCCTCCGATTTGTTTTGGCTGTTGTGAAAACATTAATATTTTTCCTCTTTCATCACTTCAAACTGTATCATAAAGCACATTTCCAATTAAACCATGAAAATATCACTTTACCAGGATGAGAGGAGGAGAAAAACTTTCACGTCTTCCACAAATTATTTTAAAAAATGACTGGATTCCTGACCAGCGGGTCCATTTATAGTACGAAGTCGGTCCAATAAGACGACGTGGAATGATGAACAGAACGCAGAAACGTCTAAAAGAACCACATTGATCTATTCCAGTTTTTCCCCTTTTCATTTTATTTCCAAGAAAACGAATCAGAAACCACATTTCCACTGACGTTTGACCAAATACGACACTGGGGGAATTTTCCATAAGTGGCTGTTTGTACAAATCCTCAAGATGGAAGAGTTTCTAAACTGCAACACATCAAATTACAAAAAAAAAAAAAAAACACATATAAAACCAAAATATATGAAGGAATTGGAAGAAAATCTAAACACAATTACAGAGGAAAACAGTTGGAGATTTGACCAAATATTTCCAGTCTAATTTATAAAAATTGTTCCAAAAACAAATCTTATGAACACGGGTAGAATTTATAAACACTACCGAGATTTATAAACAAACTAAATTTATAAAGACTGGCAGGATTTATTAAAACCAGCAGGATTCATAAACATCATCAGATCTACAAACACAACTGGATTTATGAATATAAGCAGAATTTATAAACACCAAATTTATAAACACAAGCTGAATTTATAAACATAAGCTGGACATAAAAATACTAACCAGCTTTATAAACATAAACAAATCAACAATATTTAATGGATAAGAAAGAAAATCAGATATTATTTTGTTTTTGATGGTTGTTGATGGTCAGAATCATCATAATATTAATATATCAATTAATAGCTGGTATATATTTATCAGTCAGGAACGTCAACATACTTTCATTTTGGTCTCAGAGCCACTCAGGTCCAGCTATGCTTTGTGCTGCGTTTGCCTACCAAGATGGCGGCTCGGTGAGTAACTGTTTGTGAGAAAATGTACTTTTTACATTTTACCATGAAGAATCTCTACTAACATGTTTTAAGCAAAAATTCACCAAACAGTTTCTGATATTTATGGAAATAATCATTTTCATTTGCCTAATTTTGTTGTTTTTGTTCCTTATATAATTTATTGTTTTCATCTTCAAAATACCAAAATTTCCACTTAACTTTACATTTTGATCATCTGATGATGATGTAATTTTTAAATATTAAATGATTGATAATTTGATCAGTTACTCAGTACTTGAGTAACTTTTCACCAAATACCTTTTACTAAGAAATATGTTTTAGTATTGCTACTGTTGATTATGTTATATTATATGCAGATGATAAACTAATATTTATTATACTCTTACAACTTATGGGTTCTCCACTCCACTCTGATAACTAATAAAAACTAGCAAACACTCTAAAAACTAATTAAAACTAACTGAATTAGACTAAATAAAGCTAAAATATGAAGTAGAGCTCTTTATATCCTTGCCTCTCACTTGTTTATTTCCTGCTCTGGGTTTCCCCTTCCTTCTCCATCAGTACATGCAAACCGACGGCCGAGACCAAAACCGCCGCAGGGATTCAGCCGCCGTCCTCCGACACTTCCTCCGACCGCGGGGCTCCGCCTCGCCGCCTGCAGGAAAACGCTTCCTGCTCCCCAGATCCACACAGTTCACCAGATAAACAGGCAGAACCAAGTAGGAACCATGAGATGAGGAGTAAAAAATGGACGCAGAGACCAAGCAGACTGAAGCAATGCTGGCGTAGCACCAACACACACACACACACACACACACACACACACACACACACACACACACACACACACACACACACACACAC
>CAEGAF010031779.1:0-13404 GCA_903067075.1 Micropoecilia bifurca | reverse complement strand
TCTGATTGGCTAAGCAATGTAACGTGATCCTCTGCAGCAAGTGATGGCAAAGCTGGGCGTCATCACGACTTTACACAAGTGAGTCTATAACCTCAGAGGCTCCGCCGAACCCCTGACACCGACTCATTTAACCCCTGAGGTTCTATTGGACCCAAGTTAAGAACCACTGCCCTAAACGGACTGGAACAGAAGAGGTAACTCAAAAAAACGTGCATATTTAGGTTATGATCCGTATTATCTCAGTAAAAAAGACTTGTCATATAATCGTGAGAATTTTTAAGTGTACTAAGATATTTGCACTAGAAACTAGACCAAAAATACTTGAGATTGGATGTTCTTACATGAAAATTTTGATTTCTTCAGAGCAGTATCTATTCATTGTCACGGAGGAATTCTGGATTTAATCTATTTAACGTCAAAATCTAAAGTTCTCTCCTCCATCCCTCTGAAAGTGAATGATGCATTACATTTAAAAAAAACACCTCTACCCTAACTTTCATTAGGTGACCATAGCAACCAAACCGTTATTTATTCATTTTTTGCAGGGCTCTAATGTTGATCATAATCAGAGGAGTTCAGCTGCTTCCTTGCTGAAGTATTGAATGAAAGCAGAGAGCCGCAGCTCCATTTGACTGTCCACATGCAAACCTCTGCTCTGCCCCGAATGCTGAGTGGAGCTTCTGTCATTTCAGCGTGGCCTTACCGTTCATCTCTGCTCCAGCGCTCTCCCTCCCAGTTTTCAATATGCCATCTTTCATCGCTCAGAAGATTCCATTTTCTTTCTCTATAAATTTCCCTGACACATTTTTCAGCCTTTCTCGCTTTTTCATTCTGTCCTTCCCTAACAGAGTGCTGTCCCTCTCCCTCGGAAGCAATCATCCTTCTTCCTTTCCCTCTTTATTTACATGACACACAGGTTCTCTCCGAGGCCGACGCGGATGGCAAAAGGCAGGCTTTTACAAAACGGCTAAGGTTTAATATGTTCCCCTTGCTTTTCATCAAAACCCAGGAGCTTCACAGCAGAACTAACAGTCCCCTGTAATCGGATTCTCCTTGTGTAAATATCATGGGCCCAGGCTCATCTTTATTTTATTAACACCTCTGTCACTAAAGACCCCCACTGTGCTCTAATATCATTTTGGCTTGAGGGCCAGTTGATGCCAATCTCATATCGTCCACCCCTGGCCTTCACAAAAGACGGCCTGTGACACTCAGACGACCCTTCAGCTGGGCGTAAAAATATCATTTTTTTCTTTTTGGGGGGTTTAATAAACACCCAGATGTGGTAAAATACCCAAAACGGTACTCTAGTAAAAGTAGCACTACCTCCACATATTTTTACTCAATTAAAATTAAACAGTAGCCGTCAAAGTAATCAGTCAAGAGTAAAACGTATTTGGTATAAAGTACTAATTCAATATTTACAAATTGCATCATCAGTCGATCAAAATATAAAGTTACATTTTGGTATTTTAAGGACAAAAAAGACAATAATTTATAAAAGTAACAAAAAAAATAACAAAATCACTCAAAAGCAATTTTCTAAATCAGCTTCTTTCAATAAAAACCTAATAAAGTTTTAACAAAATCTGCAGGTTTTTTTGTTAAAACACGTTTGTTTTCCATTCAGTGGGTAGAACATCCAGAAAAGTAAAATTAGAGATATTTTATAATAAAATTACTTAAGTTTAAAAAAAGTAGTTGGTAAAATGTCAACTCAAGTACTGACATTAGAAAATATAAAGGTAAGTGGAAATTTTGGTATTTTAAGAACCAAAATGACAATAATTTATATAAGTAACAAAAAATAAAATCAGGTAAAATACATGTTCCAAATTAGTTCAATGAAAAACGTATTAAAATTTAGCAAAAACTTCAGGCGTGTGTCTGTGTTTGGTAAATTTTTGGTTAAAACATGTTTATTTTTCATTCAATGGGTAGAAAATACAAAACTTTTACTCAGGTAAGAGTAGAAATACTTCAAAATAAAATTACTGAAGTAAAAGTAAAAAGTACAGCATGGTAAAAACATTTTTTTCAAAAAGGCTACTCAAACAAATGTAATTGCTACCCAACTCTGCAAATGCCCAATGAAAATACATAAATGAAAACATATGTAGCACAATATTAGTTTTTTAAGGTTCTTAAAAAACTAAAATTAAACAGAACCTTAAAAAATATTAGTTTTTTAAGGTCCTTAAAAAACTAATATTTTAAAATTAAGAAGTGTTAAAATGTGGCTTTTCAGCACTAAGATGCATCCAGTAGCAAATATCTCTGCATGTTATCCAACCTGGGTGCCAATAAAAACATTCTGTTCAAACCAAAATTATTCCTCTCCATGACAGATCCAGTTTTTAAAGTTCATTTTTACTGTAATTTTTCTTGTGACTGGAAGTGATATTAATGTTTGGGAGAAGCACAGTCAGAGTCATGACTTGAATCTGTAATTAGGATCTTCCTCACATCCAAGGAAACTGATTTTTAGAGATCATTTCTGATGCTAACCCTTATATTTAAGAGTGTAACTCTGAAGATCAGATAAACATGCAGTTTATGTTTCTGATCAACAGAAGCTGCTTGCTGTGTTTCCATGTTTGGACTATCAACACTTCCATCACAAAAACCACAGTTTGTGTATCGTTTTAAAAAATTAATCTAAGAATGTTTTCACACCAGATAGTCCGGTAGATTTGGTTGAATTGGGGACCAAGATTGAACATTGGTTACATTTTCAGCTGCATTCATCCTGCACTACGATCCAAACTAACCAAAAAACCTGTTCCTCCCGTCGCCTGTGGGGGCGCTGCACCAAGAACTACTGAAGGAATCGACAGAAACCTCTGAAGAAGACCAGCGCAACTTCCTTCTTCACAAAATGTAAACAAAAATGGATCGGTGTCAGATTTTAGCGGTTGTAGGATTTCTCCATTACTAGTTCGGACTTCGCCAATTAGCCGCTAACGCTAACGACGCTCCTGCAGGCGGCCATTGCTCCGAGTCACTGAGTCACGTCCACAAACCCAAAATGTTCCAATGAGCTGGAATCCGTCACAAAAATGATCGTAGCGCCTTTATTTCTTATAAATGTCTTAAATTAAAGCTGATTTTTGATATGTAAAATATTCTCCCTTGAGATAAATCTAGAAATATTTGTTGGTTTCTGTCAAAATGCAAGAGAGGATTCAGCAAATTGGTCTTTTATATTAGTCAGTAATTTACTATTACATAATTGCCGCTGTTAAAATTAATTTGTTAAATGTAACAAATCATGGCTCCTATACTTTATGAATTATGGCAAACTATTAGATGATTGTTATGAATATATATTCAAACAAATGAGGCAATTAGTTCAGTTTTAGTTGTGTATTAAAGATTTAAAAAAAATACACCAGCTGCAGAGTGCCCAGCAAAGAGAAAATAAGCTGATAAACAGGTGAAAAATAACTTTAAACCATTTATAGTCTGCTTTCCTTCGCTCTCTGTTGGCTCAAAGTAGATACTCCAGTGTCCTTTTTAATTATTATTTTGAGTCTGTTCGCCCTTCTTTTCATGCGGCTCTGGGAAACAGCCAATAAAGTTCATATTGTCTCATATTTTCCACAAGTACCGTCTGATAAAAAGTAGAATTTATGATGCATTCTGTGTAACTGTCTACAGAAAATGGGATTTCCTCAAGTTTTATAGTTTATTCATAAAACCTGAATTTTTAAAATCCAAATAAGTAAAAAAATAATTACATTACAACATCTATCCACTTCTCAATTTTAAAACACAAACACAGTCAAGCAACAGATTTAGCTGAGAAAACTGTGCACATATTATTCACCTGTTTTATCGCAGTTGTAAACCTCAATCAGGGCCGTGTTGGATGTTTAATGCAGACGAAATAAAGCATGTTGGTTTGCAAATCAAATCTGCTGGGGCCCCATTAAATCCAGAGGCATCTATGAGCAGCACAGTGACAAAACATGCTTAAAAAGACGGCTGGTTACTCCTGCTGACTTACAGTCAAAGTACCAAGAACCGAACAAGGACATTTCAGGAAGCAGCCACACCTCTGGAGAAATCAGATCAAAAAGTAAGAAATAAATGTTTCAAAACTACAAATTACAACAAAAAGAATCTATTTTTGCCTTTTTCCCATCTATCTGCACACAGGTTTTGCTTTTAAAAAGAAAAATACGTCAATTGATCAAATTGATCAAGTGCCACACCTCAAATAATCAAACCCTTTCAGTTCAAACAGCCCACAGGCTCTTTATCAATATGTTTTATAGGTGTGGAGAAAATCAAACTCAATCTTTTATGCATTAAATAGAAAAATTTAAAGGAGATGCACATTTCTGTACTTCCGTTTGGGTTTCTACTACTTCTACAAAAGGAGCCGAAACACACAAAAGTCCAGAAAGTAGTACGTTAATGTTTTCTTTGGAAAATGAGCCCTTTCAAAAACTTCCTTAGTGTAACGTCACAGATAAGCCACCTGAGCCTGTTACCTAGCAACCCCAGCCCGTCACCTAGCAACCAAGCAGAGTTCCAGGATGTTTGGACAGCAGGTTTTATTCACTGAACAATGGCTGCTGGAAAAGACAAGGGTTTTGTTGCTATCATTCAGAAACCACTTCCTACATTCTAATTGGTTGTGCAGGAGGCTCTACTTGTGCTTTTCAAAGATGTACGGTTTCATAATTGTGCATCTGTTTGAAACCATTTTCACATGTGAGCGTAAACATTGAGCTGGAGGGCGTGGCCAGCAGCAGATAACTGGGATTTAAAGTGACAAGATGCCCTAAAACAGCTCATTCTCCAACTGAGCAGGCTAAAATCTCGTTATTTAAGAGTGATTTTGTGCAATAAAATGTAATCAACATGTTTTGTACAGGCCATAAACCCTGTCCTAACCTGTTCAACGTAGTATAATAGGTCACCTTTAAGAAAATCCTTCAATCAGTCCAAGTCTTTGGGCCTGAACCAAACTGCCCAGGTCGGCGAGCAGGAAGCTTCTCTAAAGCTTCTTTTGTTGAAGTCCTTCGTTATAATCAACCGTCTTCCCCACTGGTTTTGCTCTGCAGTGGGCTTGATGTTGTCAGCTGTTTATTAATGAATTCCCTTCGGAGCGGCATAAAACTCACTGATTGCTGCAGCACAGGTTTGATTTAACCTACTTACTGCATGACCACTGTGTTGGAGCTCTCACATGCTGAAAACACTCATTTATGGGACTAAGACAGACAGTTTACCGTTACCTTTTAGGAAGACGGAAAAAAATGATCAACGGGAAATAAAATAAATCAGAAGTGATGTAAAAACTAATAGTAATGAGAAGTGAAAATATGTTTAAAGTCGTTGCAGACTGCAATTACAATCTAAATTAGCAGCAAAGGAGCGCCGCTGTATTTCATACAAGGCGTCATGGTCATAGTCATTAGCTGCAGCGACAGCACACTGATGATTATTATTCCCATCATTGCATGCCTACCTTTGTGCACCATCTGTAATTTACTCACTCCTATTTTATGTTTTTTTTTACTTTGCGTCTCATGATGATGATGGGGTCCATTAATACAACATGTTTCATCTTCTGTCCCATTAAAAGACAAAACAACAAACAATCACATCCCACAAAATCACCGGCTGTGACGCATCACGATGCGAGAGAAAAGATAGTACAAACACAAACCTGCCAAACAGATCCATCCACTGTCCAGTGGAGACGTTTTAAGGTATTTTAACTCTTAAGTTATTCATGATTCTGGAGTGAAAGAGAATATTTATAGCTTCAAGTTCAGCTACACGACATTACAATGTGAGCAACATCTGAGGTTTGCGTAGATTTCTGCATTTCCCTGGCTGTGTAGGGAAAAAAATGAGAATGAGTGAACAGCATGACAAACTTTCAAATCCTTACAAGTCCAGATAATGCTCTGGTGCAGTGGGAGGAAGGCTGGGAGGCTGACGAGGAATAAGTGAGGGAGTCAAAAATCCTTTGCATTTTAATGAAAACTGTGAGTCGAACATAAATAAAGGAATGAGCACAAAGAAAAACAGAAAGTAAACAACTCTGGATTTCAACCACGCAGGAGAGCATCGCTAATAAAGATGTGGTCAAATAAATCACGCTTCTGTTCATGTGAAATGTAACCACAATTAAAAAACCGAAAAAAATATTAAAATATATATGACTAAAGGCCTTTTAATACTCCATAAAACATTTTCATGAATGTGTGCAGAACTTTGTCAGTATTTCGCTAGTGTTCAAAAACACAGTAAGAAATGTAACTAAAATCACAGGTAACTTTGTTCCTGCAATAAGTCATTAAAACCAAACAAAAATGTATGTCTATTTCACAAAACTGCAATGGAAACTCTTCTTTCATATCATGGGATCAACAACTAGGTGTTGCTACACGACATTAGGGGAAAAACATAAAGTAACAGAAGATATTTAACAAACTTCATCAAGTCAATGAGCTGTTCATTCATCCAGCCACCGGGGGCGCTGTTATAGAAGGGCTTTTTAGAAAAGTGCTACTTTTTACGTCCCAAAAATTGGTGAAAACTTGATATGAAGTTACCAACTGAAGCAGTGAGTTACTTGTTGTTTGGATTTTGTTCAGGTTTGTTCATTTTAGCGCTAGGTTCTATTTTTAGGTAATTTCCGCTGTTGTGGTACAGAACTCCGTAGTGGAATTTGGTTATTTTTGATAATTTATGGATAAAACTATTTAACATCCTGAAACAGGACAGCTGATTACTTTTGGTTAATGCTTTAAGGATTCTTTACGATTCGGCTAAGCTGCCCATGACCTATTTATTAATTTTTATTGTATTTTTGACATCTTTTGCAATGCCAATGACTGAAGGAATAACTTCTGTCATCTGCATAATTGTATACATTTTTGGAAAAATCAAGTTTATTGTTTTGCAACAAAACTAAAGCAGGTAAATCCTACAACATCAGTGAAACATGTATGAGTGGAACATGAAGTGAAGAAACAGCAAATGCAGCTTTTGGGGTGAAGTGATTGAGCTTTAGATCAAAAGCTTCAACTCCAGCTGTTAAATCCAGCAGGGTTTGTGGTTTTAAGTATTAATCGGCTAAAATAGACAGCAGGAAGTCTGATTCTGAAGACCAGGTAGTTGAAGACTTCTTTTTCTTTTGTAGAAGAAGTAGAAAGATTAAGTTTTAGGCATTTGCTTCTAATTTGCTTGACAGTTTAGCAGAAACACGGCTTGTGTCGCGATCTGGGAAACTTGTGAGGCGAATCTTTGATCATCTGATTGGGCCCATTAGCCCACCAGAGCGATCCGGGACTTCTGCAGAAGAAGTGAAGAATTGGCTTTTTGAAGAATTCATGAGGTCGGACAGAAATGTCTCATAAGCAGCGACTGTTACAGAGTCAGCTGGATGGGAATATTTTACGACTAATGAAGGGTAATAGCCAAAAAGATGGACCAACAATCCTCACGGTGACCTTTCAGGTACGCAGAGACGCGCGAGTGTGTGTGGAGGGAACAGCATGCATGATAAAAGCAGAAACAGCAAAGCCTCTTGAAGGACGAGTGACCTCATACATCATGCTGGCATCCCTCTGCACGGCGGTGAAATGAGGGATTTTTGGTCCCACTCCCTTCACATTCAAACACAGACACACACACACACACACACAGTCACACACACACACACACACACACACACACACACACACACACACACACACACACACACACACACACACACACACACTTCCTCCATGTTTATCCTTCTGTGTTTCTGAAGACCCTCATCAGCTGCTTTTACTATTGAGCACAAAACATTTGACATTTTGAAAATAAATTTGCTTAATAGAAACTACAATTTATAAACTTGTTTTTAGATGAAAAAAGGTTTTGGTGTTTGGATAAGATGCATTGAAATTGGTTTAATTCGCAAAACTGCAATGGAAACACTTGTGTCATGTGATCAACATCCAGATGGTGAAAACCCTGAAGAAGAAAAAGCAAAGACCAGGGGAGGAGAAGGGAAATGGCAGAACCTAATAACAAGATGACAGTTTATTTTTGTTGTTTTGTTTTTAAGCTAGCCTTTATTTATTCGTTCTTTGTTCTGGCTAATACTTTTACTTATTTTCCTTTATTTTTCTGCCTCTTTTTTCCACTTCTTCACAGAATATCTGTGATGTTAGATTAATCAATTAGAAAACTAAAAATAATTCAAATTAGAACATAACTGCCATTACTGAATGAAAAAAGTATATCCTAATCCACATGTTAATTTAATTTTTGTTGTGACACCAATTGATGTTTCATTTTTGCTTTGAATTCATTTTAATGTAGACCTCCTGGTTTTTGACAGTTTATAATGTTTGTTGCATATATTACAAATGGACGACGCCGAATGATGATGTTTAATGACTGCAAACTTATTCACATGTAATTTTAACTGCGTATCTTATTTAAAAGAAACACCACAATATTTTTCCAACATTAGCAGAATACCGAAAAAAGTTTTAGGCACATTTGTAATGGAAAGTTCAGACAACTTGTACTGTTTTGAGCTGCTCCAAGTGATTTTGTTTTTATTTCCAAAGCAGAAGAGTTGTAAAATATTATTGGCTTAATTATAGTTTAACTCCCATTCTAACACAGAGTCAGGATGGTGATGGTGTTTCTTTTTCCTCCAAAAGAAGCTGCCACACTGGTTATATTTTACTTTACCACCTTCAGCTGGTGCAATGACATTTTATTTCCACACATTGCTGCCTCAGTTGTTTCCCCTGAGATCTTCTAATGATGACAGATCAGCGTGTGAAGTAATCTGCAAAATCCAAAGACCCACAACTGGGCTAAAGTTTGGACTCTGGACTGTTTTACGCTCCACGAAACGCTCAGAACCTGAGCTTGTTGGAAGCTGACCTACTTTTTATAACTGAACAACGTTGGTGAACCTGATCCTGAAGTAACTGACGTCATAAAGCTGCCACACCAGCTTGTGTGGTCGGTGTTGGTGTTTGATGGAAGCGCCATTTCATCCATGTTCTTCTTACCCTCAGGTAGTTATGAAACATGGTCTCACGGGACGACAATCTCCTTTCTTTGCTCCAGAATCCAGTGTTTCTGCTCCCTTGTAAACTGAAGATTTTTTCTTTGTCAGATACTTCATAGATTAAAGTTTACTCAAGACTAATACTTTAAAAATCCAGGACTGGTTGAACACCTTCACCTAAATATGTTGGAATTTTCATATTAAAGATGCAGAATGTAACTTTTACATAACATTTTTACATATTTGTTAAAAATATATTTGTTGTGTCATAAGACAGAAAATCTGAGTACTAACTACAGAAATACACCATTCAGTCAGAAGCAATCAGAGTGAGGAGGAGGGATTTACTGCTGCCAATCACCACAACATACCCTGACATGAATGCTAATGTTAATCATGAATGCTAATGCTAATCAGCACAGCCACTGATGATGGTGGAAAAACTGTTTTCCTTTATCGGCAAGTTGTTCTTCCACTATGAGCACAGCAGGATGATTGACAGCTCTAAGACCCTCCTCCTCGCTCTGATTGGTTGTTTTTCACTGGCAGTGGTGCATTTTTGCAGGCCGCAATAGTAGCTTTTTCACAGGCTGTTGTAAACAATTATTTCTGTAATAATCAAGTATTCTATCAATTATTCTTATGATTAATCAAGTAATCAAATAGAAAATTTGATAAAGTAAAATATTGGTAAATTCTACCATAACAGCAGTATTAATGTCGAATATCAACATCAGCCCAATTTTTCATATTGGTGATTCCCTAACAATGTCATTTCTGTAGTTTGGTAAATAAATCTTTAACAATAATAGGTTAATTTTTAAGTTAACCTGGAAAAAAATTATACAAAAATATGACATGATATTCAAATAAAACAGGTTTTAGTTTATGTATTCATCTTTAGTCAATTTAATAGACAAAACTCTCACTTTGCCCAGCTTTTATGTCCAAGTTAGTGACAGGATTTTGTTACACACAGAAGCACGTCTACCAGCTACGTACCACCACAATGCAGGCTGCCACCCATTTGTTGTGACCAGGATGATATGAAGTTTATTTTTCAGGTTTGTACGGAACAGTTACACTTACGTTAAGCATCAACAGCACAGCCACCCGCTGAGTTCAGTCTATCTGCTCACCTGTATAAATGCACCTGCCGCGCTCTTCACCGCCGTTCGCTCTGAACACCGGCCACCAGGCAGCAGCACCTGGAGAAGAGCTGCTGTACTCCAGGCATCGCGACAGTCAGTGGCGCAAAAAGTGGGTATGCAGCGCATGCAATGCATAGGGGCGCAGCACCAGAGGGGGCGCCAAAACACCGTCTGGAGGGGGCGGCGCGCCGATGATGTTTTCCCATACGCTTCAGCGCGCCTTTCGCTTCTTCACCTCGCACACATAACAAGGTAAATGTAGTTTTACCCTTCACGTATAGTCGCCTCGGGGGGGTTGAGCGAGTGAGCGTCACCTCGTTCTCCCTGACGTTCCTTCCCGGGGGGGTGGGGAGTGGGGTGGGGGGGAGGCGCTGATTTATGTTCCAGCATCCACCTGAATAATGTGTAGTTGTGCCGCTGGCGACAGTCAATTTAAGAATGCTTGTTGGTCTCCCAAAAAACAATTAAAACCCAGACATTATCATGTATCAATAAAAACCCAGAACTTGAAAATTCTCATGTTATGCTACTAGCACTTGTCACCTAGCAACAATTCATAGGCGGAAATGAGAACATGGCGTACCATAACCAATCATCTGGCCGGGACACGGTGTGCTAAATAACATAAAAATAATTTGACAAGGCTTCGAGGCAGATGAATTTGCCCTGAGGAATTTTAATAATCAAGGTACTCGAATCATTCAAGGGATTGTTACAGGCTTAGTCTAATATCATACCGTTATCACATTGACACATCCTTAATACAGGCCTCAAAATGGAACTAGCCCACCAATGTCATTCATCCATTTTCTTACAGACTTTGCTCATTTCCATGCGAGGAATGACTGTGGATGATGCAACTCTGAACTATTTCTTTCATTGAAACGAATGAAAGAAATAGTTCCACCACAAACAGCACGACAATCCTCCCTCCACCAGTTTCTACCCTGGCACAATAATGCAGTCTTGCAAGTACAGTTCTCCTTTGACTGGACCACGGAAGTGATTGGATCTACTTAACTCAGATTAGGCCCCAACTAATTCTGTCTCCAGAACTGATAAAGTCACTGTGTTGGAAAGAACCTTCTGTCTTTGAGGTGGTTTAAGATTGACTCCTCCGTACACTTCACTTATTGTTACCATCTGGCAGACGGCTAAAAGACATATTAACTTCATTCCTTCAGGAAAAAACACTTTTTCAACATATGTTGGAGAAATAATCATTTTTTTATGCCTGGCGGACTAGAAAATTCTACTTCCACCATTTTTTGTGTACATGGATGGATATGCATGTTTGGGAATTTATACATGCAAATATATGTCCAAAAATACGGTGGCAAAGATGAATTTGAATTTGATATAAATATAAACAACAGTTATACACTCACCGGCCACTTTATTAGGTACAACTGTCCTACTGCTCATTAACACAAATGTTGAATCAGCCAATCAGTTGGCAGCAACTCGATGCATTGAGGCTTGTAGACATGACCAATACGACCTGCTGCAGCTCAAACCGAACATCAGAACGAGGAAGAAACATGATTTAAGTGACTTTGTTGATTACAGACAGGCTGGTCTGAGTATTTCAGAAACTGCTGATCTACTAGGATTTTCACACACAGCCATTTCTAGGGTTTACAGAGAATGGTCAGAAAAAGAGAAAGTATCCAGTGAGCAGCAGTTCTGTGGGGAAAATGCCTAGTTGATGCCAGAGGTCAGAGGAGAATGGGCCGACTGGTTGGAGCTGATAGAACAACGACAGCAACTCAAATCGTTACAACTGAAGTCTGCAGAAGAGCATCTCTGAACACACAACATGTTGAGCCTGGAGGGGCTACAGCAGCAGAGGACCAGACCGGGTGAAACTCCTGGCAGCTAAGATCAGGAAACTGAGGCTACAATCCACACAGGCTCACCAAAACTGGACAGTAGAAGATGGAAAACGTTGCCTGGTCTGATGAGTCTGGATTTCTGCTGCGACATTCAGATGGTCGGGTCAGAATTTGGCATCAACAGCATGAAACATGGATCCATCCTGCCTGGTATCAACGGTTCAGGCTGGTGGGGATATTTTCTTGACCCACTTTGGATCCATTAGTACCAACTGAGCATGGAGTCAACGCCACAGCCTGGCTGAGTGTTGCTGCTGACCATGTCCATCCCTCCATCACCACAGTGGACCATCTTCTGATGGACACTTCCAGCAGGATAAGGCGCCATGTCATAAAGCACCAATCATCTCAGACTGGTTTCTTGAACGATGAGTTCACTGAACTCGAATGGCCTCCACAGCCACCAGATCTCAGTCCAATAGAAAACCTTTGGGATGTGGTGGAATCGGAGATTCACATCATGGATGTGCAACAAACCTGCAGCAGAGAGTGAAGCTGTCTGGTCGATATGGACCAGAATCCCTGAGGAATGTTTCCAGTACCTTGTTGAAACTGTCATGAAGGATTAAGACAAAAGGGGTCCAACCCGGTACTAGCAAGAGAAATTCTAATTGTATGTAAATATAAACAACAGTTACATTTGCCTTGTGAGACTCACTAGACAAGTCAAAACAGTTGTTGCGATGTTGTCAAACGGATTAAATCATCTCTGACAACAGCCATTCATTATTTTCACAAACTAAATGTTCTGCTAAAGACAGGAGTTCAACCGTCTTTGAGCTGCTAAGTCTTTTGCTTTTGAGTCTGGCTGTTTGCAAAAATCTCCATTTTGAGTAAAACTGTACGGTGAAGAGTTTTCATGTAAAGTATCATAAGGCAGAGTGTTGATTTGGCACTAATGAGTCAACGACCATCTGCAACTGAGCCAGTCTCACTCAGCTTAGAAACACAGAGCTGTGATGACATTAAAGAAAAAACATTTCAACTCCTGCCGACACCTTCACTGAATCAGTGTTCCTCCAACATATTTCTTTATCATCCAGCATCTCTAATAGCTCTTAATTAGGCCTGTAGTAATACAATAATCTCACGATATGATACGATACACAATATTCTGCCCACAATACGATATATCTTGCGATAATCAGCAAACAATACAATTCAATACACTTTTGCAATTTTCTGAAAGATTTTAAAGGGACAGAGTTATTTGGATTTTGAATTAATTTAATTGAAAACTGATTAAAAGCACCAACTACACAATACCTGCTCTGGTTGGACACAGACTGAAAGTGGACAGCTGGACAAA